>VWYI01014730.1:0-102872 GCA_013399455.1 Anthoscopus minutus | reverse complement strand
GGTGGCAGGAGGGGGATGGCGGGGCGGGCTCGGCCGAAAGCGGGTTTGGGCTGTCGGATCCCACATCCCCCGCGGACTCCTGTGAGGGAGGGAAGGGAGGAGCCGGGCTCCCGGGCACTGCTGGGCTCCCCCATGCGTGAAAACCCGGACTGCACCCGCGGGAATATAGACTGACGGGGGAGCATGGAGGACAGGCGTGTAAAGCCGTGGCCGCTCCCTGGAGCTGCGGTGATGGTCCTCACAGCGTAGGGTAAATGGGGAAGTCAGCCTGCGTGGGTGTTAACGCACGGGGCCGGGGGGGGACCCGCGCCCGGCTCCGCTCTGGTCCATTAGCGGCCGTGCCGGGGCTGCCCGCGCCGCTCCGGTACCCTGGAGAAAGAGGGGGAAAACCCCAGCCCAGCCATGAAACTCAGGTCCCTTGTGCAATCTTGTGTGAGCGGGGTGGCTGGTAGACAGTGAAACTTCAAGGAAATTTCGTTTACACACACCGAGAATTAAGAAGTGGGTGGCCGCTTGAGCCACCAGTTAATTTTTTTTTTGTGAAACTGGGCTTACCTCAGATTTTCCCGTATCTAGGTGACCTTTTGGTTGCAGGGATACCAGGTACCATTTGGTTTTTTATTTGGCTGTTGCTGCGAGACTGGTTTCATGCCTGATTGATCAGAGATTTTTGCTGTGGAGGGATGTGTTTGTTGATATGTTTGGGGTGAAATACACAACTCCCAGTGTCTCAGTAGTTCTTCGGAGAGGGAGTCTGGATGAGCTGCTATGCTCACGTCTCTTGCTTTGTAAAGTGTCATATAGAGATGGTCTTGGTTCCGCTATATAATGCTGCTGTGGGTGTCCTTGGATGTTTTAGACCACAGTCAGATTTGTTTGTGAAAGTTAGTAAAAAGTCATGTGTGTGCAGTAGGTGAAGTGTGGGTTCTGGGATAGATGTGCTAGTCAGGTTATAATAAGTTCTGCCTAAAAGAACAAAATCAAATCCTAATGCTACCAGTATCCCCCGAGATGATTAATTTGGTTCTGGTCTCCATTGAGGCACTCAGAGGTGATGGAAACCAGCATTCCCAAAAAATCTGTTTGCGGCTGCATTCTCCCTAATTTATACCTGTTGTTTTAAACTGAACTTGTATCACGTCACAAATAATCTCTGCTGCTTTTTCATTCTCTTGGATACATTTACTAGCCTATGCAAGATCAAGGCCTTTTCTAATTTCTCTTTCTTTGTGTGACCCAGATTATTATTCGCGGAAGTTTTAGCATATGCTTGCCTATTGATTATATATGAAGTTTAAATTTTACTGCTGTGGGATAAATTGCTACAAAGCTCAAATATTGATGTAATGTTAGGCCTGTAACAGATTTTCTGGTATGCCATGGTTCTGCTGGTGTTTCTGAGAGTTAATTTTAACTTACATCCTAATTTTAAGCCTTAACTAAGTTTCCTGGTTTTCAGAAATGCGGATCACTCACAGCTGCAATTGATTTCTCTAGGAATTAGGCTTGCTCAGCACTTAAATCAGGGGTAGGTGATTATCTGGGAGTGACTTTATGTAGAATTAGGCACTTCTGCCTGAAAATTTTAGACTATAGGAGTATGACTTGATATACATGATGATGTGAGACACATAATTCTAGGTTCTAATAAAATTTGTGCTTGAGGGAAATGCAGTTGGGCTATAGTTCCAATTAAGTAAGGGCAAAGAAGTATTCAAGTAATTCGGTTTAAGGTTTTTTGTTTTGTATTTATAATTTTTTAAAAAATAACGTAGTTAAGTAGTGTTAATTAAAGGGATTGAACACTAAATTAAGTATTGGAAATTGAATACATTCTGAAAAGAAAAAAACAATTGCGTTATATTGATATTGTAACTGTTGGCACTTGCGTTCCTGCTGTTCTAATGATACTATGAGCCAAATCCTTAAAAAGTTAGAAATTGGTGTTGCTTATATGTGGTTTTCAGATTATTCAAAACCCGGTCATGCATTTTGCTCCTTACCTCCAGAAAGCAGCCTGTGGGATGGGAGGGTTTTTTTAGGGTCCCTTTTAGAACAAGGCTTACTTTTCTTTATATATTCGTCTTGCTAGCTGCCATGGAGGTTTGCAGAATTGGCAGAGTTATGAATCCATTTAATAGCCATGCATTCCCACCTAGTCTGTTCCCCTTCCTTTGTGGCAGGAATGTTTCCTACTGGTCTTCCATTCTGCCTCTCTCCCCACACCTTTGTGTCTCCTTGGGAGGTTGTACAAGAAGTTTGTATAGCTGGGAAGGGGCGAGTCAGCACCCAGCCCCTCAGAACCACTGGTTCCTTCTAAAGCATCCTGTGTTACGCTGGATGGTGAGGATGATGAAGGGAAACCCCCTTAAATCAGCAGTCACCCTTAGTTTGTTGTCCCTGTAACATGGCAGTGGAAGGTCCTTGGAGGAACAGAGCTGTAATGAGCAATTTCCACAGGGTTTGCATCCTGCCTGCCACCAGCATGTCCTTTCAGGACCTCCCTGGATCCCTTCCTTCCTTATTACACCTTCCCTCTTTTAGATGAGGGACAGTCCCATAACAGCTGGTACTGACCATGAGGCTGTGGCCAGCAAGGGTGGGCAGCTGTGTGACATTGCCAAGCTGCTCTTTTTGGGGCAGGGCTGGGAGCAAAAATTTGGGTATTTCCTAACTGTTGAGCTGTTTTCTCCCTGAACCCATAGGGTTGTCATATCCATGAGACCTTTTCCCTTGCTTTGATTGAAATTAGACAAATGGTTTAGAGATGATGGATGGGGCTGGGAAATGGGACTGGCAGTCAGAGAGAGAGAGGAGGATAGACAGAGAAGGCGGATATGCCTTGTTTCCTTAGGAAATTAGGAAATTTCCTTAGGAAGTCACACTCTCCTGTCATTAATTTTACTTTTTTATATATGTCTTTGCTAGTTATGGAGACAAAAGGATACCACAGCTACCCAGAAGGCTTAGATATGGAGAGACGGTGGGGTCAAGTTTCTCAGTCTGTGGAGTATTCTTCCATAGGTGCTGGAGAGCAGACTGATGACAGTAACTACATGGAGATTGTAAATGTAAGCTGCGCCGCTGGCACTTTCACAAACAGCAGTGCTCAAGGAAACAGCAAAGAAAAACCTGAGCTACTCTCCTGCCTGCAGCAAGAAAACAGCCAGCCTGGTCTTCTACCCTCTGACATCAAAACTGAAACGGAGTCCAAGGAGCTGTCGGCAACGGTGGCCGAATCCATGGGTTTGTATATGGATTCGATACGAGATGCTGATTACCACTATGATCAGCAGAACCAGGGTAGCCCAGGAAAGATCTACCAGAACATGGAGCAGCTGGTGAAGCTCTACAAGGAGAACGGCCATTGCTCCTCTCCCCTCCACAGCGCCAGCAGGCCCTTGAGGTCTTTGATGTCAGACTCTGGGAGTGCTGTGAATGGCAGTGCCATGCGCACGATTGTCAAAAGCCCTATCATGTGTCAAGAGAAAAGCCCCTCAGGATGTAGCCCTCAGAACATGGCCTCCTCAGTATGTAGTCCTGCGGGAGTTAACTCTGTGTCCTCAACTACCACTAACTTTGGGAGCTTTGCCATGCACAGCCCCATTGGGCAGGGCACCCCTCTGTCACGCTCGCCAAATGTTGAGAACCGAGCCTCCATGTTGCACAGCCCCGCGCACGTTAGCAATGTCGGCTCTCCGCTTTCCAGCCCTATAAGTAGCATGAAGTCACCGATTTCCAGTCCTCCCAGCCACTGCAGCGTGAAATCTCCCGTCTCGAGTCCCAACAATATCACTATGCGATCTTCTGTGTCCAGTCCTGCAAACCTGAACTCCAGAAGCTCCATTGCCAGCCCTTCCAATGCCAATAATAGGTCCACGCGTTCTAGTCCAGCGGTTAGCACTGTGGGATCATCCATCTGTAGCCCTGTAAACAACTCCATAGGGTTCCCACCTTCTGGCACACCAGTGGGGCCTAGCAGAAGCCAAGACACCGTTCCTAGCCCAGAAACAAAAGACAAGGGTGCTGAAGAGCTCACGTTTCCTAAAATGGAGGAAATGGAGAACGCCATCTCCAACAACAGCCAGATGAACCTTGTTCAGTTCATAAAGCCTGAGCCAGACGGGTCCTTTGGCAGCGCCTGCATTGGTGATAGCAGCAGCAAAATAAGCTCTGATTCCCACTTTTCAGTACCAGTGAAGCAAGAGTCGGCCAAACATCCTTGTTCTGGTGCCTCCTTTAAAGGGAATCAAACAGTAAATCCTTTCCCATTTACAGATGGCTCATATTTTTCTTTTATGGATGACAAAGACTATTACTCTCTTTCTGGGATTTTAGGACCACCTGTTTCTTCATTTGATGGAAATTGTGAAGGCAGCAGTTTTCCAAATCCAGGCCTACGTGTGGGAATTAAGCAGGAGCCTGATGATGGCAGCTATTACCAAGAAAACAGTATACCATCCTCTGCCATTGTGGGTGTAAATTCAGGTGGACAGTCATTTCACTACAGGATCGGTGCCCAGGGCACAATATCCTTGTCGCGGCCGGTTGCTCGAGAGCAGACGTTTCAGCACTTGAGCTCCTTCCCTGCTGTCAGCACGCTCGTGGAGACCTGGAAGTCGCATTCAGAGTTGGCGTCCAGAAGAAGTGATGGGTATCCAGTTCTAGAGTACATTCCAGAAAATGTGTCCAGGTGAGCTGGCAAATTGCTACTTTTTTTTTTTATCATCTCCTAATTTTTTTCTTTCTTTCCATGCATTAAACAAATAAGGTGTGAATTCAAATGAGGACCGTATTTTTCGGTCTGTTGTGTAATTCTTTGTTTGAATTTCAGTTATTATTAGATCTGTTGCTATCTTGCCATATTTTACTCTGCCTTTAATAAAAACAAAGTGTTGGCTTTAATATTTAAGAAGAACATATTATATTCTCTTGTTATTAGGTTTGAAGGTATAGCTTTAGTATGTTTATGAACTCTTACTACTACAAATGTTGTTTTTCCCATAATGAGAGCTTAGTAAAATTACTCTCTTGTGTCCTATAATGGTTATTCTTTCTTAGCTAGTGTTTGGATGTGCAGTACCTCAGATGAAATGTTGAGATGAGGATAAAAAAATTGTACTGTCAGGAATCTCTTTTTGTAAAGAAGCATGTTTCTGTGTTTGCACTGGGCTTTAACCGGTTAAGTTTAAGAAAATAAATGCTACAAGCCTGTGACAACATATTATTTCTGTATTTTAAGTGTAGGAACATTTGGTTTATATATATATAGAAAAATGCCTCCAGAAGGAGGAGGGCTGTTAAAACTTGATGCATTTGAAAGAGAGAAATGGATAAACTGATCTCCTCACTTTTGGTGGAGGAGAAATGAGCAAGTGTCATCTGAATTTGGGTTTCTTGGCTGATCTGTGGCAGCACATCCTTCTTCAAGCAGGTGTCCTTGCATCTTGTGCGGGATGCCTGCTTTCCTAAGCCATCTAGTTTCAGAGTCAATAGTACAAGTTCTGAAGTGCCTCTGACAGCATGACTGAGTTCAGATGATTGCATAGCAAACCCATGTGTCCAGTAGGCTCACCAAAGGCTTGTGCCAAAGCTGAAATAGCCACTATCAGATTGACATTCACCTTTCTCAAGTGGTTTTTTTTTCTCATCACAAGCTACACAGCTGCTCTCAGTGAATGAAGCATCTGCCTTATTCTTGGAGTGGGGTGAGGAGGATGCATGGTACTTTCGTACTTTCCATATGTGTATGGTACTACAAATTTCAGAAAATAGTGTTGCAGTGCAAAACATAATATCTAAATTAACGGTGCTTTTCAGGGGGCCTAGATACCTGTAAGGAGAAAAAAAAAAAGATTTTACCTGTTTTCACTTTATTCTCAGTTCTGTCCAGCACTGCTACAATCTCTCTATCATTTTGTAGGCCATACTTCATTTTTTTCTTTGGCCATTTCCAGTATGATCTCAAGAAAAAAATCCACTTTTTAGTATACTCAACTTGAAAGGGCTGTATCCCGTCATCATACTGAACTTTGCATGTAGCTGGATAATTGTTATCATCCAGTCTTGGCTTAAATGTACTTTCTTGGATTAAGGAAGATGGAATCACTGTTTTCTAATTATTTTACCTGAGGAAATTTTCATAAATTGCATTATTTATATAGTGAGAAAAGTTCACCAGAAGACTGATGGAATGCATGAATACAAAGACCCAATTTTTAACTGCCTTTGTGGTTGGGCACTGTTGCTTGGACAGGTAGCTCCTGCCAGCTGTGAGAGCTCTTGTGTGACTGAGTGTGTTGAGTCACAGCTGTCATCCATTGCTGCAGCAGGAGCGATAAACAAGGAAATAATGCAGGAAGGAGCATGGTTGCCATCAATAGTTGTGTTTGGAGTGACAGTCTCTCATAAGGCTTTTAAATGAGTCTTCTGATCTGACATTAGTCCCTGGTAGCTCTAGATCACTAAATGTAATCAGATTTGATGATGACATAGGCTGGGTGCATTTCCTGTCTTTTTTCTCTAAGCTGGGATCTCTGTAGAATGTGCAGGTGAGTGTAGCTGCCACTTTGAGGTATTGAAATCCCGAAATGTTTAGTGCTCCGAGCTGTTATGTGTGGAATTCTGTTCAAGTGATGGAGATCTGCAGGGTTGCAACACTTCAGGCATCCTGATCTGTACTACAGATTAGGACGTGTCATCATTTCAAATCTCAGAACTCAACCCCATTATTTAACTAAATGTTGCTCTTAATCTGGCTGGCGATGGCTCTATGCCAACAGTGCAGCCAGGGACCTGTGCAAAGCCCCTAAATTTTTCAAGGTAAATTCATGTAGAGATCATTTTAGCAATGCAGATTTGAGTGCAGAAATGCCTGCTGAGATATTTGTCTGCTGGTGAGATGAGTCATAAAGACTCCACATAAGATGTCACACATGTAGAAGCTAAACCTTGCTATTGAATCTCAGACTGGTCTTTATTTTTCTCTTTGTTTCTGTGCTGTCTTGCAGCTAGAACAGAGGAAATTGTGCTCAAATTTGTTGGTGCTCTGAGGTGTTGTAATAAAACACACATAGCTTGAAACCATGCCAGACCCAAAATCCCAAGGTTGGTTTCAGCTGTCCCATATCCATGTGGTATGGGGATTGCAAAATACCTCTTCCTTCATGTCATCAGAACAACAGCATCACACCTCTGTCCTCTACACCTAAGCCAGATCCTTGCTATTTCCAGTCAGGCTTTTTTTCCAATATGTCAGTCATATCAGGCATCACACATTTTGCAGACTTTTACAGCATGTGATTAACCCTTTGAAGTTTGTAGTGTTTTAAAGTTTCTGGTATTCTAAGTCTTGTGTTTTTCCAGGGATACTTAGATTGCAATATCAATGGCTGCAAGCAAAGAAAAAAGTGAAGGGAAGAAAATAGGCTACATGATTCTCTGAAGCCAGTAGATGACCATTGTGGAATATGTCTTGTTTTAGCAGCATTATTTTCTGAACCCTGATGTCATACTCTTTCTGAACTGCCTCAGACTTGCAGCTTACACTGTTAAAAGGAGTGGGTGGCCAAAAGAGGATGACTTTGACTTTTCATATTGGTAATGAATCTTCAGAATATTGCTGTAATTTTTTTTTATATATTAGAATGTTCTATTTCTTGAATCAGTTATTTGGTGAATCTTGGTGGTAGTGTCTAATAACCATGGTTGAGACATCTAAAACGCCTTGATACCTTACCGACTGTGCCAATCACCCACTGCCAACTAAAGCATTTCTCTTATTCTCCTTCGGTTACTTTTATTAGATGTGCACAGTTACAGTTCTTTTTAAGTTAGTTGGTAGTAACTTTTTTATAACATTGCAGCTTGTGATGTTTGGGGAATGAGAGCCTCTTAAGGAAAACCAAATTCCCTTATTCCCTTTTAAATATTTTTCTTCTGCTAATATGCATGCAGAACATGTCTTTGTTTTTGAAAGATTTTACATTTGTAATTTTTAATAAAGAGTGAATCATACTTTTCTGTCTCTGTATATAGATTCCTCTCTCTACAAATGGCATTTCTAAGAAATACTGGTTTCTAAACTAAATAACAGCTAAGTGGGCTTGAAAAAGGAGGTATGTGCAATTGTGTGGTATCATTGATGAAAACCTACATGAAGAATCCAGATAAGATTTCACTTTAAGGTGGTCAGTGCTCATCTGAATTGGGGTGCTAGCCTAAACCCCACGATCGTGCCAATTACGTGATTTTCAGAATGGCCTACGAAAATGTCATTGTTTCTTCACAACAGTAAAAATTGAGGAGGATGACCTTTCTGCTTCATTAGTTCTTACCTAAAGCTTCTGCAAATGTGCCTTTTCCCTCTAATTTCCATATTAACTCATGTATGTACACACACTTACTTGCTTTTCTCAGTGCTCGTGTATCAGAGGGCTGATACTCCTACTATTGTTTCTTCCTGGCAATTCCACCGGTGTAATCCAGTGTGGGAAGAATTCACGAAGTTTAATGTGTTGCTATTCAAAAAGTTCGGTGTTTTAATATTAATTTGGTATGTTTATAATCATATTACAAGTAATTTTTGATCAGACATTTGATAGTATTTTAGGTATGGCGTATGATCTGTTCTGAGCCATTCACATATGTCAGTATTTATTTCTTAGACCATACTTGAAAAAGCCCCCAAAAAACCCATTCCACCCAGCCCAAAACCAGAATGCAACCCAACAACATGATCTGGATTTATCTGTGGCCTTTACTGGCTTGAATTGATTCTGGTTAAAATCTGATTTCAGGCTATTGCAAGTATTTTTGTAAATCAACTTTTATGTTAAATATTATCTAGAATAGTCACTTATCAGAATTATACCTGCCAGAAAGATAAAGGTCTGGTAAATATTATTTTTAGAATTTATGAATGGCCTTGACCTCTGTTTGCTGATGGACTTTATGAGAAATGGAGTGTACTGTTAAAATATTCTCCATGCTTGGCAGGACTGTACTCCTATTTATCTTCCCAAAAATTTACTGTGCAAACTTTTTTCAGAAATGATTCTCTACTACCATGGACCCTAGCCTCAAATCTACATTTTTCTCATATTTCAGTTTGAGAAGGTATACTTGTTTTTGTAGATTCTTGTATAATTTTGTGTCTTCTTTTTTTAAGGAAGCTTTGGGTATAGTCTTGACACAACTGAGACCTCTGCATATTCTTTATTTCTTGCTAAAGAAATTAGAAGTCTGTATTAATATGTCAGCCCAGGATGAAAGTTTCCCTTGGGCATACCAGCAAGCATTGAGCAATCTTTTACTTTCTACACCTTTCTTTGTTGTTTTTTTTGGTGAAGGTGCTGGATTTTTGTATTGCTCTTTATTGAGAAGTTCTAAGTCTGTATAAAGTATTTTCCCTTAAAATGTGAATGCAAATAATGCCTTATTTTCCCTTAAAATTTTCCATATCCATTGCCTCCTCTGCTGTGGCACAGGGAATTCCACATGAACGGAAAATTGTGTTCCAGACATGTGTGGATCTTCCCCATCTGGGGAAATAAGAGCTCTGTTGTCAAGCGGGTGACAGGATCTATGGCTTGGTTGTTTCTTTGTGCAGGGGTAAATAAAGTTGTATATTTCCAAAACATTTCATTTGCTGGTTGATACCACTAAACTTTGCAGTACTTGGCTGATGGAAATCAGTTTGCCATGTTTAATTCCAGTACTAGCTAATAGTTGTTGCCTAGTTTTTGTATCTTTTGGTGACATGGAATCTCACTATGATAATCTTGTTTAGATGGTTTTCTGAAAAATGGGAAGGTGGGGTCACCTTCAGTGCACAGATTTTAACAAGCAGAAGAAACTTTGATTATGCATGGACTGGATCAGTCCATTTTCATGAGGATTGGAAGAAAGAAAAGTATTTACTGTATTCAAAATGTTTCCTGTCCTGTTTTATGAGATGTATGTTGCAGCACACAAGACAGGCAAGCATGGACAGGGATTGCTGCAGCAGATTCAGTGCTCGTGCAGTACTCGTGTTGTCTGCAGAGGGAGTAAATTGTTGTGGTTCAATAACCTGGCCTTATTCAACCAGCGCTTAACAGTAATGGAGCTACAACCTGCTGTGAAGTGCTCTGCCCAGCTGAATCAGATTGCCAGGTACTTATTGGTGCTTTGCTGATCCCAGACTGGAGCTGTGGCTGCTGTTGGATGTCAGTTGTAGCTAAACAATATATTATTTGCAGTGGTGAAAATACTCTGTTGGGCCATGCCTTGGCTGCTCTGATTTTGGTTTTGCCCTTTGACTGAGCTTGTTGTATGTGAGCGCCACATTGGGTTCCTGATCCAGTTCACTCTGAAGCTCTAAAGAACTGACAGGACAGTGAAACTTGGTAAGCACTGTGATGTGATATGGACACGAGAACAAACTGAAGGGATGGAAAGGGAATGGAGTCTGTGAAATATCCCAAGTGCACCTTTCTGCTGAAGAGTAATATGTTGTTGAGCCATGATCCCAATACTGGCATTTTCAGGATACAGTTTTAAAAGGCGTTTTCTCCTTTTAATTTGTATATATTGAGCCTTTGAACAGAGTTGTAGGAGATGGAGTTAATAATGGACTTGTTTTGATCAAAGCTTGTAGGAGAACAATGGTGTGCTGTGATTTGAGATTTAAGACCTTGGAGGTCAGAAAATACCACAGTTAAGGATAAATATAGACCTGTAACTTGTTCTCTGGCAAATGTGTCTTAAAGTATGGCTGTCTAAGAGTGATAAAAATGGTCCAGTGAGGAAACTAAAAAGAGTGTGTGAAAAACAGGTATTAAATCCATCTAGGTTTAGTAGTTTTATCAGTTTTCACATGTAGCTGGTTGCTACACAGTGCCTGGTACTCAGCATATTAATTACTTTGGTTGCAGTCTCCTCATGAGACATCTGTGGAGAGGAAAAAAGAAGCAGCAGTATTTCCACAGGGTGCAGTGGACCAGGTTCTTGCAGTATTGTTGGGCAGGTGTGAATGCATCCTGAACAGACCATGACATGATTTGGCTGCGCACTGCCACACTTGTGTAACCTGCAGGGGAAGGTCACCATCTGCTGGGCCCTCCAACAGCCCTCTCCTGCTGGAGCCACCTTGGGTTTGCTGCTGCAGGAGTCAGGCTGACCTTGGAGGATGCACACTTTTTTTGCTTAGGCTGCAGGGCAAGGGCTTGCAGGTCAGGAAGTGCCTGGTTATCCATGCCAGCAGTTCCCACTGTAGCCTGCTCTGGTGCCACTGCCGGCAAGGAGCCCAACATCTTCCCCTCTCTGCTGTGGGGCTTGTGTGGGAGGAAGCAAGGCCCTCTCGAACCTGGAAACAGGATTTCTGTGCATCTGTGTCTTTCCCTTCAGGGACCCCGGGATTTTACAAAAACCTTGAGGGCTGATTTGCTTTCAGGGCAAAATTTTCAAATAAATGGTCTCTTTAAATGGGAGGGTTTGTGACCTTGTTTGAGGATGGGTTTTTGTTGTTTTTGTTTTGTTTTGCAGTGAGGTTTATTAATGTGGTTTATCAGACCTTAACAGTATGTTTTCTGAAAGGAAGTTATCTGGAGGGTTCTCTTTCTCTATTTTGCTGAAATCAATGCTGAAAGATTTAAATAATGAAAAACAGCCCTTCCCCCCCCATCCTACCCCAATCACCTGAAACTCTCCCCCAAAACAACAAAAAAAGTGCAGAAAACCAAATCCGTGCTTTTCATTCTGTATTCTTAAAAATATAACACTGATTGTATCTATTCAGTACGTGAATAAGTATTTTTGCAAGATGCTGTTTCTTTACTGTTATAGCAGAAGTTCCCACACTGCTGGTAGATCACAAAATAACTTGGATTTTATTTCTTTATCTTAAATAGTGAATTAAGCACCTGCAATTGCATTAGAATTTGTTGTTAGCTGGCTTCTAAATTAAACTTCTCCAAGTCTGCCATCTCTGAGCTACATATAGGCTTAGTGAGCAAATTGATAGCTTAAATTTCGTATTTGGAGATAGAGTTACTTGGAGTTAATATGTTATGTTATTTTTTGAAAAGGAGAAAAAAAAAGTAAATTTTGGTTAAAACCTCTGAGCAGAAACAGAATCCAGTATTTGTGGATAATACATAAAATGGCTTTTAGGAGTTTGCATGCGCCTCTAAGATGTATGGGTATGCTGCTGATTGTGGTTAGTGATAATAATAGATCAAAGAGTTACAGCCCTGAGGTTAGAAAGCAGATTTCAGACTAATTGCTGAATGTTTCTGACAATTTTTATATCACTTTACTCGTTTCCATCCTCTGTCCTAAACAATATTTTCTATTTGCATCTGGAGGTAAAATAACTTTTTTGAATGAGCTTTCAGACTAAAATTTATGCTGAGTACATGAATCTTTTCTATTGTGCTTTTCATTCCATGTCTGCTTTCAAGAGACGTTACCCCAAGTTTTTAAAAGTGGCAGCGTTATAAACCAATTCCATAGCGATTAGGTCTTTGGGAAAAAAACCCCTAAAATTCTCTTTTCATCTTTAATAATGCTTTCTGAGTCTTTTGGATTTTTGAGAATATCTTGCTTCCTTTTTTTGTGTGCGTAGAACCATTTTGGGTGCGTGTTCAGCCTTAGGTCTGCAAAACAAAGCAGTGTTTTAAAGGTTTATTTTGGGCTGCATAATCTATCAGTGGTCTGAGAACTTTTAATCAGAGGGCAGAATGGGGAATTAAGTAGTTTGTCCTGACCAGGATTTTGCCTGTCCCAGCTGCCGAGAGCTGTAGGGTCTTGCCAGCATTTTTGGAAATACTTTTCTGAATCCTGTGTTGTGCTAAGATCGTGGCGCAGTCCTGCAAAGCCCATTGTTTTCAGGGTTTGAAATTCCTTTGTACTGAATTTCTTTTGTTCACCTGTTCCTCTCCTGTACCTGGCTTAGAGGATCAGGATGGCACACAGGAGCTGTCGCAGTCTTTGCTCAGGAGTGCCCCATGGAGATGGGAGCAATTCCTGGGCAAGCAGTGCCCTGCTTCATAAATTTTTACATTGTGCTTTGCTTCTCTCTGGCAGATCCAGGCCACGCAGGGAAGGGGCAGGTGCTGAGTGTGGCTGATCAGAGCAGGGCCCACGGTGCCGGTGCTGCCTGTTCCCCGCATCCCTGTGGCTTGCGCAAGGAGCCGTGTCCGAGTACCCTGGGAGTGCGTCACCTGCTGTGTCCTCAGGGAGACCTGTGCTCCCCGAGCCCTTTGGAAATGTGGTTTCACAACTGGCGAGCCTCGGTTTACTCTGGCAGCGTCTCACCTTGAAAAATCAATTGTGTTTGTGTCTTTAGCTCTCCCTTAGTGCTGCTGCAGGAAAGGGAGTGGGGAAGGGACTCTGCTCACTCTTACAGAATGGGTTGGCTTGGGAAGCGACGTTGGCAATTGTCGAATTCCAACTGTGGGCAAGGACAGTAGACAAGGCTCCTCAGAGCCCCATCCAGCCTGGCTTTGAACACTTACAGGGGTGGGACATCCATAGTTTCTCTGGGCAACCTGTGCCTGTGCCTTTGGAGTTGAGAATTCTTCCTAATACCTAATCTAAATTACTCTCCTTCAGTTGCAGTCATTACCCATTGTCCTATTGCTGTATGCCCTTGTAAAAAGTCCCTCTCCAGCATTTTGTGTGTGATTCACCATATTCCCTGCACAAACACTGCCTCTTGTCTGACAGGAGCAGTGCTGGAGGTGGGACGTAGTCTCCAAGTCAAGTTTTATCAAGGTTACTCTAGGAGCAGAAAAGGGATTGCTTCTGGAAGTGTCTTAAGATTGGGGCATCACGACAGCAACCTTTCTTTTCCCTCAGGAGGCATGAGTTCAAATATGAGCTTTTCCAAAAGGTCAGAGATCTCACTTTTAGCATTGCTGAAGACTTGTCTCTAGAAAACCTGTCATGCACTTCAGTGTTTTTGAAGACTGGAGTGCCAGGGACCTTGCAAATGAAGGTGGGTGGGAAATTTGCACAGTTTCCAGGCAGACTATCTGAGCTGTCAGCTTCATTATTTTAAACTAAATTAGATTTGTGCTAGAGAGTGCAGTATGCTAGAGCAGTTAGAAAGCTCTTCCTCTAATGGTAGTTTCAGAGCTACTTGCTAGATAAAATCATGTTAACTTCCAAAGTCACTTGCCTAAATTAAAATAAAACAAAACAACTAAAATCTTGCACAGGTGTGGATCCTGGAATATGGGAAAACTCCCTGGAAAAACTTAGGAATTCCACTTGAAGACAATGTGCTTTAATGTCTGGTGTTTCTAAGGGTCAAGGGCTGTTGTTTTTTATGGTTTGGTAGAAATTGAACACGCTGTCATTTCTGCAGGGAATGCAGGCTTCTGGACCACTGCTCACCTGCAGCTCCCCGAGCAGCCTGAGCCCAGCAGGGAGAGAACACAATGCCCTCAGGGATGCTGCAGTGGAGGTCATTTTTCCCCGTTTCCTAAGAGTTGCTCCCCAGCTCATAGCCTGTTCACTTGGATTTAGTGTACACCGTGGGTTTGGTTTTTTATTTCAGTTTTAATTTTATTTGGTTTTGAGCACTAAGGCTTTCTAATGTTAATAATTAAAAACATTGGCCAATAAATATTCCTTGAGGATTAGAAAAATCCTTAGCATTAGTTGCTAAACATGACTGGCTTGTCGAAATTCCACATTGAACCTTTGTTGCAGACTGCCTTGCTGGAAAATCCATCAAGTAAACCCACATTGCTGTGGAATTAGCTCTACAAACCCTGCACAGCTTTACCATACTCTTCATTCAGATACACAGTGACAGAAGAGAATTATTCCAGTTGATACAATTAGGATTTTTAAATCTTTATTTTTAATCTGGATCCATGTAAAGTAGCTGGAAGATGAACAAAGTGTGGGGGGTTAGACATGTCAGCTTCTGCTCAGTGTATGGAAGTAAATGTTGGAAGTGGTCCAGAGCTTTATGGCTGCTGCCAACTAATGACATAAGATAATGTTGCAGTGAAACAATGCACTTGATTTGCATTTGTTTCCCAACTAACCTTTCTGATTCTTAGGACTGCTTGGAATTTATATTTCTGAAGATTTGACAGTGAAAAAAAGGAGACTGATGATTGAAAACTTTGAATGATTAAATATACGGTAATGACAACTTCAAACTGTGCATGCAGATAATGAGATAAAGAATGGTTACTCACTTCATATTAAACCCTTTTGGTAGAAGAAGCGAAGAGGATGAGTGTTTTGGATGGACAAGTTATTTTAGAAAGGGAGAAAATTCAGAGGAGCTAATGTGTATAGAAATAGAAGTGAAAAAAGTGAGTTGCTGATTTTTTTTAATTTCTGGAATCAAAGATGCATCTCTTAGGAGTCTGAAAATTGTCCTGCATTTCTTTTCTAACATAATCAGGAGTTAACTGTGTGCAGAAGTCTAATAACAGAGTTTGTAGGGTTCTGTTTATGTTTTTATTTGGATCAGAAATGCGCTTTTGAAGCAAATCTTCAAATTGCCACCATCTTCTGTACTGTGGTTCACATCACTTGGCACCTGAGGGGTGAACAATCAGATATTTCTGAGCCAGAAGGGAATGAAAAAAGCACTCCAGGAGGTACCCAGGGCATTCCAGCCTCAGCTTCTGTCCATGGGACCCTGGTGGAGCTGGCCTGAAGCACAGCCTTTGTGTCGCCTATAATTGGATGGTGGATCCTCAGGACTGACCGCTCTTCTCCATAGATCTCCTTTCGTGCCTGTAAAGCAAGTGCCGTTTGTGAGTTAATTGCATTTTCACCTCTTAGCTCAGGTGCCTGTAATTGAGGAAAGATTCAGAGTTACAGGTGGAGGAGATTGTTCCACAGAAGAACCAGAGGCACTGTTTTCAGCATATGTGTTTGTTCATAAGTTGTGACCAGAATGAGCAAAGTACCTACTTACTCATCCTTTACCGCAATCTAGAAATCCTAAAAAAAGCTGAATTAAATTCTGGAAATAGGAAATGAAACTGAAGTGACAAATAGGCTGTGTTTTTTTTTTCTTCATTAAATGAATTTCACTGCTTTTCATCTAGGTAGGGATATTATGATATTTATTATAATATTAATCTGTAAAGGCAAACAGAATTGTTTTGGTTATAGGCAGCTGCTTTAAGTATTTACAAGCAGCTGTAGCTTAGGCATACTAATTTAATGACTTAAAATTGTCATTTCAGGAAAAAACCTACTTTGTGGATCAATAAATTCTTGTAAAGTAAACCTATTGATTTGCAGCTAATTGGATATTGTGGATGTCTGATAAATTAATTTTAATATGAGGCTGAGTTGACTAGGTGATGTATTAGTGGTGGTAAATGACTTAGAGCCATTAAGTCTATTTATAAGATACCTACAGGGAAAAAAAAGAGTTAGAAACCCATCTTAATTTCTAATGAACCAGTTCTGTAATACTAGGGTCCAGATGACTTCTGAGCTCACAAGAGGAGCTTCCTGATTTTCTTATCTTCATACCCTCGATACTGTGATACTCGATGTCCTTCACTAATTGTTCCATGTCCTTTCCATGATCAAGACGCTTCAGGTTCTGCTTGCTTCAGCACAGTACCTGATATTGTGCTTATTAAAAGAAAGTCTTACTAAGATTGTAGCAAGGTCCGTGTTGCTGCACAGAAGCTGGGTTCTTTCTCTGCCAAGGTGCTGTTCTAAGCCGGAATGCTTCTAGGCACAAGGGGGTGGCAGCCCCATCCGTGATTTTTGGCAACTGTAGTGGTGACGATCAGTAGATGTTCATGGGGGCTTCTTGGCCCCAGTGCTGGCAGCACGGGCATTTACAGTTCTTTCCAAATTTTGCCTGCGGTACTACTTGAGGCTTTGAGCTTGGGTGTGACTACGTAGGAAGAGTTGCTCCTGGTTGGGATATATTTTGGCTTTTTTCCATCACGCAGCATGCCCCAAACTCAGAGGTGATATTGATGTTGGCATGACATTAATCAGTAATTTAATACAAGTGAATGCAATTTTCATGCTCAGGTTAAAAAAAAGAAAATTATTCCAGACCAAATAGGAATGAGCTTGGGATCAGGAATGCAGGGGAATGAGAAATATGATCTCACACATTTCCCTCCTCTGGGAAAGAGGAGGATCCATAGGAACAAGGAAGATAGCACAAGAGGACATAAGCTCAGTATAGTGCACTAGGTACTAGGAAAGCTTGTGCTTTTGTGTGACATAATTAAGAACATTCAGCTTCTCATCACTTAGAATTACAAGAAATAGATTTGACTGATTTTTATAGATATATTTTATCGAATCAGTTTGAAAGGCAGTAGTAAATATACAAATGTTTCCCATTTATTTGTTTTGGTGCAATCTGGGCTTTTTCTGATGTTTCATATGGGCAGATGAAGGTACCATATATCTCTGTATTAGACATGAGAGCTGATGCTGAGAATTTTTAAATTAACCGTGGTTCACAAAAATGTGAAACTAATAGGCTGTTTGTAGAAGTCTCTGCATGAACATTGCAGCTTTTTAAAAAAATTAAATTACATGAAACCAAGGAAAAGAACTTTGTTACTCTTTTTGCACTACTTTCAGTGTCCAAACTCCAATGCAGTGTATGGGTCTCATAAGGTAACTATACACCCAACTCTTAATTACATTTCTATATTACATTAGATCTGTGGATTAGAAAAGTGAGAAGTCAAGAGTAAATGTTATGACTTCTCTGCCAAGTCTCCAGTAGCTCAGAATGAATGAGTCTGTTTCTTTAAAGACTTGAAGTAAATATTGAGAAGGGTTTCCTAGCAACATTTGTAAGGTTAAATAAAAATCAGACTTGCCAGGTGTTGCTTCCAGAGCACACTAGCCTTTCTATTTCAGCATTTATACTTTCAATACATTATCTGCAGTATGAAATGCTGAGCAGGATCTGATAGTATTGTAAACAGAAAATTTTGCAGAATCATATGTCCAAGGGCAAGTTGGCTGCAATGTTATTCTTACTTTGGGATGCAGTTTTACTTTGCTGTGCATTTGTATTGTACTTAAACTAATGGAGACTAACCTTACTTGGCTTCTGGAAGTATATAGATATAGATGTGTGTGTGTGTGTATTCTAAAAATACAATAATAAAAGCCACTGTTCAAGCCTGCTAAAAAAAAAGATCTTATTTATCATTGTTTTTTTTCACAGAAAACCAAGAAGTTGTGTATATCCCAACTGGTTTGCAGAGGTCTGAGGTACAGGTGGTAGAATCTCTTGAAGAAATCTGTTTTTCTTCGGCTTTGATTTCTAGTGACAGGAGGGAAGATCAGCCTGAATACTTTCTACAGTGACATAAAAGTAGAGTTTTTCCTGTTATTTTAGTCTACTCAGTAAATTGCATGCACTCTCCACAGGTGCTTTGGGATGTGTAAGAGGTGTGTGTGCCTGTGATATACCTGTTGTGGGTAGGATAGTTCCCCCTTGAGAAACACAGGAAGCTGGAATTTAGGTTAGCCCAGGATAGTCAGACAGATAGATAGATAGCAGAGGGGAACAAGGAGTGGAAAAATTTGGTTGGCTGCTTCCAGTCCTAAGTTTTTGGTCTATAAATAGAGTCTATTGGAATATTTCTAGTTAGTTCTGGGGAAAGTCAGCTGCTGTGCTGGGGATTGGCCATGATCCCAGAATGAGGAGGGGAAGGGAAAAAAAAAAAGGATGATAGGAAGCCTATTGAAAATCTACCAACAGACACCAGTGAAATTGAGAAATTGAAAGATGCTGTATTTGGGCTTCAGTTTATTTTTCTGCAGCTTCTGTCAGTGCTGGATGCTCTGCAGAGCGACTCTCTCTGTATGCTGCTGTGAATTTCTGAGTTAGCCAAGCCCAGCAGGCTGGTCCTACCCACCAGGGTTCATAGTTCAGAAGCCAGAACTAGAGCCTGATGGCAGGCATTAGCTTGGAAGTATAAGGAAGCTGCATATTATCATCATTCTGTGCTGCAGTGGTGAGCCTGAACACCCTGCCCTCTCTCTGGGTTAGATGCACTATACAAAGGAAAATGGAGAAATGAAATCAAAAACTGAATTTTCAGCTAATTGAATTAAGTTACTGTGTAAACTGTGACTTTTTCAAATATATGTAGAAAGGTCTTGCTGGTAATTTAGAGTGCAACTTGAAGTATATTATGATATCAGAGATAGACATTTAAGGGAATCATGAAGAGATTTGCAAATAGTTCAGATGCTTTCTAGGAAATGTAAATGATACACTTGAAAAATATTCTGAGTTGATATTCAAACACAATGTACAGCTGGAATATAAATAGCTAATAAGTTTAAAAAAATATAGTGTTTTTAGAAGGTGCTTTAGTAACAGTAATAGATAACTTTCTAGCAAAACTCCCTCTGCCCTCCCTGCCCCCCCAGCCCTGTAACCACAGAAGGGTGATCCTCCATACTGTAAGAGGAAAAAGTAGCTTGGGTCAAATAAACAGCATTAGGTAGGTAAGATGAACCAGAGTTCTCAGAAGAGCATTTATTCACATGTCAGGCTTCATAGGAACTGAAATTATCTGAGCAGTAAACAAGCTTTTCCAGCGCTGAATAAATCCCAGAAAAGTCTGTGCTCATGTTGAAAATAAAAATGTTTATGACAACAGTTTTACTGCTCAGGCTTTGCTAGCAAGTAATTTTTTCCTTTGTAATTTTTCAGGAATTGGAGAAAGGGGTTGTATTGAATGTTTATGGCAGAAGGAGAAGGGATAGAGCAGTGTTAGTGTTGCTCTATAGGCGCATGCTCCCTTGGATGTCCATTCATGTCATGTACCAGTAAGATGCTTACTGCTTCCAGATTTCCTTAAATATCAGATAAGATCCTACCCATATTTAATTTTTTTTTTAATAAATTTAATGCCTTTTTTTCATCTTTGTTTGCAATAAATCATGGAACTTATAATAAAGTAATTTTAGCTCTGCATCAGGAGGTGCTTCAGTTTCTCTGTATTAGCTGGAATAAAGTCTTGCACTAAATGACTTCCTGAGCTCTCTTACTAAGCCTTTTTGATTATTTAAATATTAATAGCAGTAGAACCATTTTAGACATTGTTGAGTGATATTAAATGGACACATGTAGGTAAAATTTTCATTGGATGAGCAGAGAAAGACAAGTGTTTTGTTTTTGAGGAAAGTATGTTGATAAATACTTTGGTTTTGATAGCTCTTGAAGAAGATTGGGTAAAAAGGTAAAGAACTATATATTTTTATCTCATTGGGATGTTGGAAAACAGCTCCCTAAAAAAACTGCCAAAGAACTGCCTACCATTTGAATTAAAAAGAGAAAATTTTTAAGGAGTTTGTAATCTGCCCTTTTGAGAGTTGATGACCATTCCTATTCACTTTCCATAGGGCCAGTATTATACCAGATGATGGCTGTGGGAATTAAAACTCCTAATTCATTGTGACCATGAATTTTGACTTGAAGAAATTCTGAGAAACAACTCAGAGAGTTGAGAGGAGGAGGGGAAAATCATCCTGTGTATGGCCAAGGTAGATTTAATTTGGAATAATGCACAAAATTTGAAAAAAATGAACAGTATCAGCTATCTGTGTTGGACAGGCTCCAGGAATATTTCAGCTTACAATTCCATTTGTCAAAAACTGAGCAATTGGAAACAGAAGATAAACAACATATTAATATTTTATTTCTTTTGGGGATAAAGTTCTGTCATGTTTGGAAACTTCATTGAAATATTGGTCCTGTTAGAGGAAGCAGCTCAGAATTGACATTAACTGTTCATTGTGCAACTTGTTAATTTGGATTTTGCAAACAGTGTGGTAAACTGATCTGGAATGAAACTGGAATAGAGTTCTAAAGTGATGTTTGTAAGTAGGCCTGATGTCAGCATATGTTTTGCCTCTTTCCTGAGCAGTACATTTAAGATGTATGTTGCATACCGAAAAAACCCAACCAAAACCCAGATGAAGGCCTGAACCCCTCTAAAAGTCAAATGAGCTCTGGATTTAATGGTGAATTAGAGTTCATATTTTCTGAAATAGCATCTGCTCGAAGTTTCAGAAGCAGACAGAATTGTGTCTTTAGAGGGAGGATTTGATCTCGCATCAGTTAGAGTCCTGACAGCTTCTCCTGACACATTGCTAGATGCATGGTCTAGCAGACAGGCTCCTTCATGGAACTTTTTTACTTGCAGCAGTGGCCCCATTAAAATCAGTGGGACTGGACACATAAAAAAGGCTGCTGCAGGTTGAAAGTTTCCAGTGTTTCTAACTTATATCAACTAATTTATATTACACTTTTTTCCTGAGTTGTTCTGGCACTTTGATTCTTTTCATGCACAGCATGTGTCTTTTCACACTCCCAATGCCTGACTGTGATGGCTTGAATCCTTTATTATTTTGTGATTAATTGTAGAGATACAAACATTATCAAATCAAAATCCCCGAAAGGCCTCTTTTAAAGGATCAGCCTAGCTTTTTGATTGAGCTGCCCCACAAATTACTTATCTGGTGGCTGTGTGGTTTTTAACATCCTGCTAAATTTGGAACACGTCCATTAAATACTTTCTGCAATATCTGGGGAATAGAAACACTTGATTAGTTATTTCATCCATTTCTTGGGTCAAGCCTTTAAAGAGATGGCAGTGCAGTGTTGAATCCATTAAGAAGGAATCAGTGGGTGAGCAGTATCATGCTTTGTATTGTCAGTGGCTGCATTAGGGTGTTCTGTGCAGATTTTCAAGTGCTAGAAGTCCAATTTTTGTCTTTCTAAAACATGTAAACTCATAAACTGCAATTGCAATTGTACAGGAGAAATTGTGATGCAGGTGAGAAATAGCACAGCAAGTAAAGTGCTTTGCATTAGCGCTTTTGTGCATTGCTACATGTGGTGGTTTTTTAAAACAGATTTTTTCCCTTGGGATCTAATAAAAGGCTGGAGAATTACTTGGTTTATAAACCTATGTGGTATATTATTTGGATATTCAGAGGGAAAAGGTCAGAGAATGTCTCCTATGTTATCAGTTCCTCAGTGTGAAACGATATTAAAAACTTGAAAATATAATACTGTATAATTTAGGAACACAATATATAATGTGGGTTGAGAGACAATTACTGTGTTGTATTTCTCTGTATTTTCCATTTTACTGAATGCATTTCAGCAAAAATTGAGTTTTGGCTGTATTGCTATTTGTAGCAGTTTCATGATGCTGCATAGAAAATTACTGTGGTGTACCAGATAAAATCAACTCCTCACTTCATTCATTAAAGTCTCATTATGAAAAGGTCTTACTACTGGCTTATGCAGGTGACAGTGGGTTTTGTCCATGTTCATACAGTTTTGTGGAATCTCCATTACAAGTTTTAAAACAGTTTTAAGATGGACATATTTTACATATCTAGTCTGTCATTTTTCAGAGTTTATTAATTTAGAACTTAGTTAATACACAGATTCATAGAACATGTCACTTTCTCACAAAGTACTGTTGCCTGGCATGCAAATGTAACTGAAGTATTCAGCAGCTAAGTCTGACCAGAAATTAGAAGTGTATTGTTTATAAGTGCTTAAAACCAGAAATATGTTTGTTGTCAGTAACCTTGGTATTAGTGTTCCTGTGCACCTAAGCTGGTAGGTATTTTCCTAGTTCTGATGACCAGCCTTGGAGTGCTAAATGGCTCACGCTGACATATTGGGAAAATTAGGCAGATTAGGTTAAAAAAAAAGAAGTTTGGATTGCTGTCAAGTGGTGCTTTATCTCAGGAGCTTGGGATGGCATCCTTAGCATGTCTTCCAAAGAAGAATTTTTTTCAGGAACTGTAATGATAGCAGGAGGAGTTATGGGTACAAACTGAAAGAGGAGAAATTTAGGTTAGGTATTACAAAGAAATTCTTTACTCTGAGGGTGGTGAGGTACTGGAACAGGTTGCCCAGGGACATTATGGTTGCCTCCAACCCTGGCAGTGTTCAAAGCCAGGCTGGATAAGGCCTTGAGCAAACTGGTGTAGTGGGAGGTGTCCCACGGCACAGGAGGTTGGGACTAGATGATCCTTAAGGTCCATTCCAACCCTTAACATTCTATGGTTCTGTAAGTGTGATGTATCTGTTAGATAAAGAGGGCAGATGTGTTAAAAATTTGTCATAATGGATGGCAGTTTTCTGCTTCCATTTTCATCCAACTGCTGCTTAACACTGTTGTAGAGAAATCCAGAAGTAAATTGTTTTTCCTTAGGAGCAAGTTCATACTGGGGATTCCCAATGACATGCTGAAGGTGTTTGGGTAGAAGTTGTGACCAGCTCTTCTCATCCTTGGTGTCCATGGGGACATCAGCCCTGCTGGTGGGCTTGGGTTAGTGGAGCAGATGTTGTTCTTGGGCATTACAGACTTCACTCAGATGTGTGAGAGGTGCTTGGAAAAAGGCTAAAAAGGCAGGAGTTTTTCCTGGTGTTTCTTTCAGTGAGAGGTGGAAGTTCTGGGGTCAAAGAAGGGGTATATGGTTTTGGCGTGCAAGGTGGTGTTTACTTCTGAATAAAGATCCCATGTTCATTTTTTATGATGGACTTGAACATGGTGTGATTGAAGTGGGCAGGGCAGGTACAGGAGGTTGCTAATGACTGTGGGTAACTTGGGATAAAGGATGCTAAAATAGAATCTGTATTTATTCTGTGATCTGTTTCCTGGAAATTTTCCTTTTGTTCCTGTCCCTGTATATGGATTTTGGTCTTTCTCCCTCTTCCTATTCACTGGTGGCTAAGAATTGCCCTCAGGAGTAGCCTGTATCCATAGCTCCACCATATGAGGGAAGAATATAATAGGACTCTTTGCAAATATGACCTTGGTGAATGGTGTCCCTTCTTGTCACCTTTATCTTCGTTAAGACTTTTTGTGTTCCTTCAGATTTCACTTCTGGATCAATGTCCTAATGGCTTTTTAATTAGATCAACAAGGAACTGGTCTGTCCAGATTTTCTGGTGTCATCAGAAAGGCTTTAAGAGACTTTCTCTGAAAAATTTCCACATGACCTGGATCTGAAACACACTGCTGAAGTGTATTCCCCACTGGTAAGACAAAATATATGCACAGAAGTTTCCTGCTGATCATAGGTCTGAAGTTTCTCTGTCTTTGTAATCAACAGGAAATTTTGGATGCAACAGTGTGATCATTTACACATGAGATTCTATGTTGAGGTGCGTGTGTGTATATTTAAAAAATATTTCTATCTGTCTTCGTGACAGGAGTGAGATGAAGTTGCAGTCCCTTTGTGGCTCATTCCACACAAGGGCTCAAGGGCAGTGTACCCCTTCCTGCCCCTTCACTCTCCTGAACTCAGCAAATGAAGTTTCAGGCAACTATGCAACTTCTGTTTTCCATTTAAGACAAATTTTATGTTATCATAAAATTAAAATTTACCTGATCTTGGAAATTAGTTTTGAGTGGGTTAAGGTGGGCTTTGCTGCCACCTTGATTTATATAGTGCTAATTATTAATGTTTGTGAATAACTTTCCCCATTATGTAAACAAGTGACTTTACTGGTGGTACTGGCAGTGCCATGAAACCAAGCCTGAGGCGTAGGGGAAAGTTTGTCTTGCACAACAAATTTTGTTTCTCCTTGCTGCTCAAAGTACATTTTTGTGTTACCAAGGAGTATTAGAGAGCAGTGTTGTCTTTTTTGGTTTAATTAAACCAGATTGAATTATTTAATTAAATAGATACTTCTTTAGAGCATCAGAATAGAGTTTGATAACTTACAGTACAGAAATACATGCTCATTGTTATTGTTTTTATTCATGTGGAATTTGAAGTAGCTTAAAATGAGTATGTATTTTAGTACTTAGCCTTTTCTTTATTGTATTACTGCTCCTTCTCCCCCGTAATAGCCCTTTTTATAATTTGTATAAACCATGGTATTATATGTAAGTTTAGTTCAGGAAATGGGTATATTTTTGTTAGAAGGAGAAAAGCAAAAAAAGAGTTAACATCAATTTTCATGACATTTTCCATTTCTTTATTCTATCGGAATGATTTCAAGCCATTGCAGATCTGTTGTTCTGTACTACTTTATTCCCTTTTTTCCTTTCACCATTTCAGTACAGTACACATACATATTTCCACTAATGAAATTTTAAATGGGGAATCTATTTTAAGTTGCTGATCACAAAACAGTAAACGGACTTTTCCTCCTTTACTCAAAAAACTCTACTAGCTAGTTTCTCTTTTGTGTGTTGTGAATCCCCAGCAGGGTATAAATGTGTATGGCCACAAAGAAGGATAAATTAAGAACTGCAGATAATACTAATCTTAGCCTGCACTGTTTGTGCAGCTCCTTATTTCTCCGGTAAACCCTGAGAAAGATTTTATTTACTTGCTAGGAAATCCAGGAAGTGTAATTAAATGGCAATTAAAGCACAGAAGTTATTTCATGGTGCTATCGCCTAGCTTGACCTCGATGAGTTTCTTTAAGAAAATACTGAAATACTGTGTTTGAGTGAGCTGTTGCTGCAAATGAGACAGGAATAAAAATTACTTCTGCTGGTCAAGGAGGGAATACTGTTGGTTGAAAACTTGTTTGGTTTTGTAGGAATACTGGAGCAGATGAATGTGGACTCTCAAAATACCAGTGTTGCAGAGATGATGTGTAGAGTCCCGAGTTGAAGCTAATGTGAACAGAATTAAAAATAGCAAGCATGGCAGACCCATTAATTTTTGAACATAATTTATGTTTTGGAAAATAAAAACGAAAGCTAAAGTTTAAATGAGATTTGTCTTTGAATCGGTAATAGCATTCAGATGGAAATCTTAGCAATGTGAGGTTGCTCTATGGAGCATAAGAGGAGCTCCAATGAATAATTAAACAAGCGATAGCTAATAAAATATACAGCACATTGCTTCAAACTTAGAAATTGTAACTCTGCCTAAGGGATGAATGTTTTTCATTACTTTTTAATTGTTGCCAGTGTTGACCTTCAAGGTCTTTTTCTGGCAGATAATTTGTTATGGTAAGGATGAGATCATTAAGTATTTTAGCACAAGCCACATGATGCAAATAGTTTCCTAATATTATAGAATGCTGATGTGGTAAGGGTTTGTTTTCTGAGCAATTTGTTCTCCATATTTAGTGATATTTGGGATCATGTCTTAAAAGAAGAGTTATGCTATAACCCTGAAGGACAATGATTGTAGGTAGTACCGTAGCATACGTCACCAGTTTCTGCAGCAAGATTTTTGTGATGGCTTTTGAATTGTAATAAAAAGACATTACTGTAAAGTATCTGCATTGTTTTTTGACTCCTAATGATATTTGTATATTCCAAAAACAAATAGCAGCTCTTCTCCTTTGCTGAGTTCATGAAAGCATCCTCATAGCAGCCTGCAGGTTTTCCCCATGCTGAAGCAAACCTCTGTGGCATCTGAGGCTCCAGGGCCCATGTCTATGGAATTAAATGTTACTAAATTTTGCTGGTTTTATACTGTAACTCTGTTTTCACTGTTTTAGTGTTTGCATAGGTAGGCACTAAAAATATGTATTGTGCAAACACCAAATGCTCTTTGATTTATGTTGACAAATTTTAGTTTAAATTCTCTACTAGTCAACGTTTAATATTAATTTTTTTTTCGTCAGAAATTCCTGCTCTGAGGGAAATGGCCATGGAGAGGAGCAAGCTAGCATATAAACTCTTTTCAATATTATTTTTCTAGCCTGAGGTGCTTGGAACAAACTGAATCAGTTGTTTGCTCAAATGTTTGTTGATAGAAACATTTATTGCTTGCACGGTTATGGATGGAAAATGAACAGAGCTATTGTCTCATGTTCATCAAAGCTGTGGGCAGTCACTTGCAGGAAGTCTATAAATAATTCTTAGCATAAAATTTACCTTAGTACTGCTTAGAATCTAAAGAGAAAAGCCTGGTGATGTTTGGGACTGGGGCAGAGGGCTCTGGCTTGCAGGTCATCCATCTGCAGGCAGCTCCCTGCAGCAAGGGTGCTCGCGTCCAGCCTGCCTGTTCTGAGGAAGAGCTGGCAGGAGGGGAGGAAGGGTTGCCAGCAGAGCCTGCATTTTGTTGGATAGTAAAGGGTGGCCAGGGCCAGCAGTCCATACTGTGGACAGAGCATGGGAGAGGAGTCCTGAGGTAGAGGGGTGAGTTGGGAGAGTCTGGCCAAACATCAGGTCCCTCTGGAGTGGAAGAGGTTGTCCTGAGATGTCTGGGCAGGATAAGGGATGAATGGAAGGAACAGAGCCTGCTCCCCCTTAGCCCCATCCCTGTGCCTGCCCTGTGCCAAGGTCTCTCTGGGAAGAGAGCGGTACGTTGGCTGGCCTTCCTCTCTACCAGAAAGGGAGAGAAGAGGGACCCCAGCTGTGTGCTCCAGCCCCAGGCACAGTGTGCTCTGGTTTCCCTGCAGGAAATGCACCTTTATGGTTTGAGTCTTGGCATGCTTGCACCAGCTTTAAGGTTTGGGTCCTTCTAAGTCAAGAAGAGGCCCCAGAATGAACACCTGTCCCTATTTCTGTTTTTCCTGGTGTTGCCCCTTATTCAGCTGCACATTTAATGAAGATAGTTTTCCAGTGCTCAGAGGTGTACGGCAATGAAGTTGATGTGAACGTGTAAATGGTGGTGTTTAGGTACCTTCGGTTTATTTTCAGAGATTTCCCACTTATGTGTATCTCAGAAAGACTGAATAGATATTTATCTTAGTTGTTTATGATCAGAATGAAGACTAGAAGCTGTAGGTTTGTCAAAGTTACTGACAATATTAGAAGAGGAGGTATTGCTATTGAAAACGAGCGTAGTTTATTACAGATCTCTGGCAAGGGAGACATAAACAACTTGCAACAGTATCAGCATGTTGTATCTGCTGAGAAAGGAACGCAGTTTAGCCATGGAGGACCGTGGTGCTTAGTGGAGGCCATGCAGCCTTCCTGCTCCTCCCAAGATGTCCTGTCTCCCCAGAGGCTGGAGGCAGGAAAAGCTGAGTGATGGATCTGGCTGTGGGCTCCGGACCCTCTTGCTCTAGGTTGGCTGGAGAGGAAACCACCACAGAGGGTTGTGTTGGAGTGTAATAACCGGTCCTTACTGAATATTTTCTAGCCCCATCAGCACTGCAGCGCTGGTGAAAGAGCAGAGGTGTAAAATGGTGCAGCATTAATAGCTGGCTGTGGCTTTAGGCTGCAGGGTGTTCAGCAGACCCTCCATCTGCCCTCATACATTTTTGACTTAGCAAGTGGCTATAGCAGAGGACAAAAGTAAGAACTGGGAATTAACAAGCCCTGAAGACTTACCTTACTGTTTGTTGGTATATGTTACTCGTCATACCTTCCAAGAGTTTTCTAGTTTTTGTTTGTGTTGTGTTTTGTTTGCATTCCTGATCTAAATCTGATGTATATTGTTAAATTCAAACAAGAATGTCTTGAGGCCATCCATAAATGTTCTGTTTGGAACAATCACCTCAAAAGAAGCCAAATGCTGACTTTAGAGAAAATTGTGATTTTGAACCCAAATGATTCAGGATTTGAATAACATATTCTGGGAATGTGCTTTCTCAAGTCAACTAGAGAAAGGGCTGCTTGGTGCAGCATGCATAATGGTGTATAACTGAAGGAGCTATCAGGAATGTAGTCTCAGAGCCTAAGCAAAATTAAGCATCATCTCACCATGTTACATATCCTGCAAAACAGTAGATTAGAAGTAATGGAAATTATTATCAAATAATTGGATTAAAAGTGGTGTTAACTCCTTAAGAGAAAGCACTGTTAATCAACTTGCACTTGAACGTGAAATTCAAAAACACTCGTCAACTTTTTATTGCTTTCAGGAAATACACTATTGCAAAAATCTAGGAGCATAAAGACAGCATAAAGATTTGATACAGATTCTTATGTGGTAGAGAATTAAGATGCCTATATTTGCTGCTTGACTTGAGGCACCCTTCATAGCAATGAACTTCCATGTTGTTGCTGTCAGAGGTAAAACTAAAAATCACTTTTAAAAATCAAACTCAAAATGTTAGAAATTACACACAAGATCTGAGACTCCTTCAGGAGTCAGCAGTTGTAAAACTGTCCCATTGACTTGTAAAATATTCCCTTTACTTGTGAAATTGTTCAGTTAGCCCTCTGACAGTCCCTGCTTTTTTTACATTTATTTCTTAAGCACTGCAAAGAATGCTGCTAAATTAGAACTGTGATTTTGCATGCTGCAATTAATTTGCATTATGGTTTTCATAGGAAGGGAAGAAATTTGCCAGTTGTGTGTTTACTGGGCCTGTTAAACTGTCTGGTTTGCTATATACTATTTTCTCTGCCTATGGTGTTTTAGGAGAGTTATCACTAGTATTTGTCTTGCAACCCTGGAGCCTCCCTCTTTTTCCCCCATGTTCATTTTATGATGGACCAACTTAACTTGTACTTGCACTCTAATGAGAGACTAGAAATGTGTTGAATGACGAACACCTTTTATGTCTTTTTGCAAGTAATTAATTATTTGTGTTTATAAAGTGAAATGAACTACCCTAATATTTACTTATATTAGTATGTATCTATACATATCTGTCCAGTGAGGATAGATGCATGTATGTGTACTGCAGTGATTAAAATTTTTTTTCAACAGCTAGAATTACATGTATTACTTCCCAGTAATCATAAATCACAGGCAAAATGCTGTGTAGCAGGGGAGGATCTGCTGTCCCTTTGGAGTGTGTAGCACATGTGCATGAATTCCTTCAGCATCAGAGTGGCCCATGTAACAAAGGCTTCATGTTGTCCCTGGTTCCCAGCTGAAACAATTTCTTGCATTTCCCTTATTTTGAGTCTTGAGTATTTGCACAAGCTGAATGCTTGCTTTTTTTTTTCCTGCCTGTGTTTATATCTGTAAAGTGGGTGTAGGGAGAGCAAATGCCTGATGTATCAAGAACTGAAATGGGATGTCTCAAGGCTGGCTTAAGGCCAGGATGAAATACATCACTCTTGGCAGCAGGGGTGCTTGAGGCAGCCCTGTGATACTGGATAACTTTTTTTTTTCACTTGCTTAGTCCCTCAGCTACACTCCTTTGTTGGGTGGCGGGCAGTCTGTGCTAGGCCATCAGGGCCCTCCCTACATGTCCCTCCTGGCGTGAGGGCAGGAGAAGGGGCATGCAGTGGGCAGTGTTCTTGGCGTGCTTGGTGGTGTCCTGCTCTTAGGAGATGGCCTGTGCACCTGAGGAGGAGCCAGCCATCCCTTGGCACAGGGAAGCCACGTGCCAGCAAAGGACAGAGCTGTTGGCCCCCACCTTCTCCATTGCACTGACTGAAAATGGTGCCCACTGGGTTTGTGGTGTCTGCCCTGCTTGGCATCCCGGAGGAGATGTCCCCCATGGCACTGTGCTGTTTGTCACTGTATCCCGGTCGGGCCCTGCCTGTCGGTGTCAGTGACAGGCAGCAGCTGTTGGAGTGTCTCAGCCCTCCTCAGGGTAGCGTCCGCTTGGCCCGGGTAGGAATGCATTTATAGCATGTTTTGGTTTCTGCGCCAAAGACAGTCAGCCAGGAATATGGCTCAGGTCAATATTTTCTTAGGGGCCTTCCCAGAGAAAAGCAATCTGTGGCTGCTGGCCCCAAGGAGCTGGGCAGCCCCTGTGAGCCCCACAGCTGCAAGGAGCTATGGAAGGCCCAGGAAGATGCTACTCTGAAAATTTTGATGAGGCAGAAAGGAGAAGCAAGGATTAGTGTCAATAAGCGGCTGCAAACAGTTTTCAAGGTTCCCCCTGCCAGCAATAGAGCCGAGTGTCTGGCCTATGTGCTTGGCACCCTTCCTCTCCAAGCTTTGAAAATGTTGCCGGAAGTTGATGCTTTCACTGCTGATTTTTTTTTCTTTTTCTTTTTTTTTCTTGTTTCCCTTTCTTATTTTCTGCTTCTGCATATGGATGCTGACAGAAAGCAAGATTCAGGTGAGAGCAGAGAGAGCAGGGCTGCCAGAGGCTGGGGTTCCTGGGGAGGCAGTAGGGTCCTCTGCTGCAGCAAATCCAGAGGTTTTTGCAGCTTCGCCCTTCTGTACTCACTGCTTGCTTCCAGGGGCACGATCATCCAGGCCTTAACTATTACTATGGGAGTTTCACCTTTCAGTTGTAAAAGAACAGACTATACATGGTTTTAGTACTGAAAAATAAGTGGATCAGTCAGGTATTAATAAGCTATTTCTTTAAAATGGCAATAACCTGATACTGAGTATAAATAGTTTTTAAATATTTAGGAATAGCTGCTGCAGCCGCTGTGCAAAATAGTCATATACATGACAGAACAAATGAGGGACAGAACCTAGTGAGAATTTTTTAACTAAAAATGTGAAGACTTTTACTCATTCATTGCCTGGGGTGAAATCAATGATGTTTCATAAAATATCTAACTGAAATAATTAGTTGGGTAGTTAGAAGTGTCAGTATTTTCAGAAACATTACTCAAATTTCAGAATAATTTATATAGACCAATACTACAGCTATTCTATAATAGCAAAATGCATATTAGCACCTAATTGTCTAATTTACTAATATAATAATGCATAGTTATTTAAGTTTATCCAGTTTTTCCCAGATCCTATTTTGTTTTTTTTTAATTAATTGTAGCATTTCTGCCTGTAGGGAATTCTGAAAACAGTGATTACTGAATTAAAAAACCCTTTCCCCCCACCCCTCACAAAGTTTTGCAAGTATAAGAAATAAAAATAAAAGATTCCATATTTCAGGCACAGTATAAGTGGGATTCTTTGAGAAGTAAAAACCTTCATTCAAAGGGGGATATTGACAACTTGAAATTTGAAAGAACAGAAACGTTCTTGTTTGTTTAAAATAATGTTTCACTTTTATGAAGTTCACAGAGGACTGGGATGAAAGAGAGGTGCAGGATAATCAAAATTACATGCTGGTAAGTTTAAGTGTGTTCTTTGCAGGTTATTTGTTTGTATAAACAAGAACCTGTTGCTATAATTGATGGCATTTCAAAGAGTCTTAAACCTTGAGAAGACCAACAAGAGTAAAAAAACTGTGCATTTCATGCATTTACCTGGATTGAAGTACAGTTCCTATCTCAAAGTTACCCAGGTCAGTTCTCGGGCAGCCTGATGGGAGGCATGCTGAAGTAACTGGAAGTAGGATGTTGACTTGCAGTCTATTGTGGAGCAGAGCTCAGGTGAATTCCTTTGTTCTTTGGAGGAGACTCTTCAGCACTGTGTCAGAATAATTAAAAAAACAAAAAAATCTTTTCAAGATTTTTTAATTTAAGCAGTGAGGGAAATTTGTAACTGAACATGGTTATCAAAACATGTAAAAATGGTGTCGAGAAATGTGTTCTTTTGTCATGTAATTGCTCTTAAATTGTGGAGGGGAAGCAGATTAGGGAGGCTAAGTATTTCCAATGCTGAAGTTAATGTATTTTTGCACATAGTGAGTCTAAGTCTGTATTCCTTGAAGTCAGTGGGAGTTTGTATGTTTTGCAGAATTGGAGCTAGTATTTGCAGGTTCTCAACTTCTTGTAGGCAAGTTTGAGTTTTGTGGGGTTTTAAGAATAATCAGAACTTTTAATCAAAGGATTTGCCTATGTTTAAAATATTTTTTAAGTAGGAAGTGTTAATCTTGAAGGTATAATTTATTTTTTCTTGACTTGTCTTTCTCTCCTACTCTCCACTATCTCTTTTAAAACTGAATTACAGGAACATCTTCATCAAGCTTAAAAAGCAGTAAATTAGTAAATGTTTTCAATGCTTAGAGATTTTTTTTTAGTTAGGTTTTGGGGTTTTGTTTTTTTTTTTGGTTCCTTGAGTGTGTTATGAAACTTACCAGCACTTGCTGTATTTTATATCTGAAGTTAAAATATTTAAGTTCAGATGTTATTATAAAATAATGCATTAGGAAAGCATTGACTAGCTGTAGTGGTTGGTTTTTTGCCAATTACTACCTTTAAACTAAAATTTTGTATATGTGAAGTTACTGTTTTCTTGTCAATATCTTCATTTGGGAGAGTAATTGTTATTTAAAGTTTATCATTCTTAGTTCTTTCAAAGATAAAAAGAGCAGGCAAACACATCAAATTTTGTGCTGTAGGTTTTCGTGTAGGTGAAGATTAGAGAGCTGAAAACCAACCTTCTGTGGAAGTTGTGCTTCACAACCATTATGAAACTTCTGAAAAGTGTGCAACTTCCAGCAAAAATGGTTTCCTTGAATTTGGTACAAGAGCAGGTATTTTTGCTGCTGTGGAAGCTGGTTCAGTTCTGTTTCCATGCTAACCAAATTTGCACTTTGTTTGACACTGTATGTGGTGCTCTTGCTGCTGGGGAGCTGCAGCAGCTCTAATGTATGTGTAGTAGATACCGCATCTGTGAAAGCAAAACCAGCCCTGGAAAAAAAATAGTGATGGCTGAGTCCTATAAAACCTGCTTGGAAAAGTCTCCATGAGAGCAAAGGAGCAGAAGGATATCTTCCCCAGTTCTGTGAAGGCAGAAATGGAGAGATGTGGAAATGGTTTTCCTAAAACCATCTAGAGGTGACCTGCAGGTTGGAGACAGTAATGGGATTGTCATCGCTCTATCAAAGCACTTTTACTATCAGCATCCCTGATTTTTGGTGTGAAAAGAAAGTTAGTACTTGTCCTGAACTTGCCAAAAATCTAATACTTGTCCCAGCGAGATGCTTGTCAGACAGTGATTTTCATAACTTTGCAACCTTTACTAGTATCTTTCAGAGCTGGAATTTAAACAAGGCTGTTGCTGACTTGCAGCACTCTGAGCAATTTTACATTCTTAGCTGGGGAGGGGTGGGGTGAGGAAGACTGTCAGGGACTTGAAAATCACTCTTTCCAGCCCTTCCAGGGTTACAAGCAAAAGCTGTCTTTTTTATGTGCTCTAAAAATTCCTCCATTCTCTTCTATTTAAATTGAAAATTCATTACTAGGCTAGAGGGACCATGATACCGAAGTTTAAAGATTTAGTACTATTAAATTCAAATGTAAGAAAAATACCCACTTAATTTTTGAGAATCGGACACAGAAGTATGAGAATCAGATAAAAATGCTGAAGTTGGAAGAAAAGAAAATCCCACTATTCTGAAAGCAGGATTTTTTTTGAAAATGTACTGATGCTTGTGAGGGTGGGGGTATTTAAAATGTCTCCAGACATAATAAGGGCAGGGTAGGGGCAGAATAGTAGGAAATTCACAGAAAGTTTAAGGGCCACGTGATAAAACAAAGGCAGGTCATGTGGATGCTCACTTCTCGTAGGTAGAACCAGTGCTCCTTTTATTTCTCTTTTAAGACTGAAAGGAGCACTCAGGCTATACTTATTTATAATTGTTGATTCTTAACTCTCATCCATATTCTCTGTATTTACACATGCGTTGTGATTTTCTTTGTCCTTTAATGACTTGTTTCCTCTTCAGTCATGCTTTCATTCATTTCCTTTTGGCTCTTTATATTAACTCTAGCCTATTCTAATTCCTGCTTATTGCGGCTTTTTCCCTGTTTTTCCTTTTCTCGCCAGCCCTTAATTCCTTCCATTATTCTGTTCCTCCTTCCTTCCTTCCTGCCTCCTGCCCATGGCTCAGATGTTTTTGAGTGACCAAGATGTTGGAATATTGCATGATGCTTGTGGAATGGAGCAGTGGCCTGTTAGACTTATCTCCAGAAGTCAGTGCTCCTTTCAGATTTCCCTACTGCGGGCAAATAGCTACCCCTGTACTCTAGGAAGCCTTAGGAATAAGCTCTCAGAAGATGGGCTTCCCTGTGGCACAATCCTGTGGTAGCTCTTCTGAAAGCGGGCACTGTGCAGCTGGAGAGGTCATGCAGCAGTCACTTGTGTCATGAGGAAACAGAAACATGAACTAAACTGCTTAACCCAGCACCTTATACTTCTGCTGTAGTAACTTGATTTAGTAAGTTAAAATGTCAGTGCTGTGGCTGTAGCACTGCTGTTTCCTTTCCCTGCCTTCCCGATAACGACAACACTCCAGGGTTTTTAAAAACATCTCCCAAAAGCAGGAAGGATCACGAAAAACATGCTCTTAATTGCACGCAGTTTTTAATGTTCCTGGGATCTGTTTTGAAGGGTGCATTTGACAGAGAGAAACCCAGCAGCCCCACACTGAATCCTTTGTCCTTCCTGCGGGGTGAAACAGTAGATAGCTTACTGTAAGAGTGGCTGCCTGCCAACCCGTGGCGCAGATTCTTTTTTTAATACTGTAAACTGGCAAGAAATCAAGAATTGCCGTTCTTCCTTTTATTTACTTTCCCTTCTGTATTAAAGAGCTCAGTAAATAAGAGAAAGTTAAATGTTGAGTGAAGGTTTCATACTGATTAATCATTAAATAGCAGAGAGTTATCGCTTTGGGGGGGGGCATGGGGATTTACCCCCTTCTTTCCATTTCTCTTTGGTTGAAACTGGAAATATCAGTTTCATCTGGAATAGATTATCACAGGGAAAAGCCTGTGCAGTTTGAAATGAGGATCGAGCGGAATGCATCCATCATGCATAGTTTAAAATAATCTGCAAGACTGCTTCTGATTTGATCCTTAGATGTACTTCCTCCTGATTTTCTACAAAACTTGTGTTAATAATGAGTACTCTGTCTTTAGAAATGGCTTTTTTTGTAGAGTCTGCCCCCAGCCTCTGCTTGTAAGTGTTTTCTTATTTGAACAACTAAGCTTCCTGAAATAGCTGCTGAGTTTTTTGTTTTGCTGTTAAATTTAAAAGTGGTAGAGGGGTGTGGAGTTCCTTCTGCTGCTTCTCAAATCCAAGGCGTGCCTTGCAAGCTACTTTGCTTTCACGCTAGAAAGGGAATCGGTGTTGCTGCTTTCCTTGTGATTGTGTCGCTAAATTATTGGCAAAATTATCCCCAAGCAAAAAAAATGATGTTGGTATTGATGTAGTGCTCATTTGAGTGATTTATCATGAGATAAATGTATTTCTATGTGCATGAAGCAGGAGGCCAAATTAAATTTAAAAATTACTGTTGCTGTTAAATACAGACCTAATGTGAAAAATTAGCCTACAACAGATTGTTTTAAATCCCAAAGCGTACCATGGTTCACTCAGAGGTCAAACTTGCTTAAAACATATTAAACATTTAATAATATCAATGTATATCTGTTGCTGACTTGATGAACCTACCATGTAGGTCATGTATGCACAGCTTTATTAAAGATACTGTTGAAACAAAACATGGATTCATGTTTTGTTTCTTTTATACTTCTTGACATTAAGGTTTCTGGAAGTGATAAGGAATAGTTTTGCTTTAAAAGCAGTGGACTGTGACTGAAAAAATCTGGACTTGATCTGGCAGATTTCTTAAAATAGCTTGCTCAAGTCATTAGTTGTTTTGCAGGGGGTGGGTTTCTTTTGTTTGTTTGTTTTTTTCCCGAGTTCTTCATCTGTAAAATGAAGATAATCCTGTTCCCTTGCCAGATGGCAGTATGTTATAGATAAATTAATGAATGTTTGTGGAAAAAAGCAGTAGCACTTAATGCGTTCAGCATAAGTATTCACATTAATGATTCATGTTAAAGAATGATTGAAAAACTGCATTAACTTGAAAGTTGGGAGTCTGCTGTCCCAGAGGCAGAGGCTTCATTTCCAATCTGCAATGCCCAAATGAGGGACACAAGAAATATTTATTCAGGAAATTTAGTAGTTTACTAGTTTCCTTCCTTTGGTTCCTTCCTTCCTTTAGCTAGAAAGAGATTTTTTTTCAGACTCTGGATTTCTGAAGTAAATTCTCTTTGAATATAGAAGGAATAGGCACATTTTTGTGAATATTTGTGCAGGTGATCTGGCACAAAAATTAATGAGTAAATAAACTATTTAAAGATGATTAAATTTGAGAGATGATCCAAAGAAATTAGAGCCATTTTTCTAAGCAATTATAAAAAAAACCCCTCTCCTACAAAAGCATGGATCAAAAAATAACCCATCTCAATTATAGCCATCAGAAATCTTCCCCCTATTCTCCTTTTTCTTTTGAATCTGTATTTTGAGCTTGTTCAATATATGTAGGAAAGTTTTCGTGCAAAATGACAGGTAGAACTGTTGCAAACTTGTTACTATTTTAGGGGTGCTGGATAAGATGCATAATTATCTTGAATACAGTTTCAGTTTTGCTGCCTTTTACGTGTAGCCGGCTACAGGGAAAATACAAATTCAGTCTTCAAGGATACTCGACCTCAAAGGGAGAAATGAGTAGGTAACAACTCTATTTTCACTTGTGTTTTGCAGTCTTTATATTTTATAAATGGGGTTGTTTATTTTAAGTGTAAGTGGCAGTAGTTCATCCCTGTTTTGCTATCCATATTGAGGGAAAATAAAGTATTTGCACAGACTTGGAGATATAATGTGGCTGTGTGACTTGAGTCTACTAATATGTGATTCTCCTTTGATACTGGGAGCAGATTATCTTCAATAACTAGCAGATTTCTGTATATATTTTTTAAATGCATGGATCAGTGCTTGATATAACTATTACAGTGACTTTATTTAATAAAAAACAGGGCACTGCAGTAGCATTTAAGAGTTACTCTTGCCATGTTTGGGTAGTTCTCTTGTGGATCTCAAAAGCTCGGGTTTTGTGCTCCTTTAACTATATGTTTTGAAGAAACAGAAAATGGTTTTGTCGAATGCTTCCTACTGACATTCTCGGTTCTTACAGTAATGATTTTCCTTGGGTGTTGCAGCGTGTGCCAGGAGATTGCAGATCCTGTGTCTGCATGTAGACTTGATACCTCAGAAACTGTCTTTTATCCGATATGCCGGTAAGGCAATTACCATGAGTCAGATAGAACCCTCCACTCCAGGTTCCTTGTTATGGGTCAAGCCAGAGCAAGACCTTTTCTGGTCAGGGAGCCAGTCTGTGAATTAATGTCAGTGAGAATTACGGGTAAAATCCCCAGCCATGGCTAGGGTCCAAAATCGGTAGCTGGACTGGTAATTTAAATGTCTGCTGCTCCTTTACAAAAATAAGCTGCTTGCATCTCGCTCTTTCTCTCATCCTAACAAGACCATTTTGGATTTGTCCAAGTAAAACCAAGAGAATAAGCTCAAGGAGGAGGAAAATGTGAAGTGTATCTTCCTCCTTCACTTTAGTAACTTCATGTTTGTCCATGGTTTTTTTCCCCAGCTCCTTAAACTGGAGTAAGAACATCTCACTGATCATCTCTCAGCAGGTCACGGCATAAGCTGCTCCCCGTTTTATCCCTCTGATGAGGCCATATAGCACTCGCTCCATTCACTCTTTCCTTTGCCAGGTCACATTTGCTTTTCTCCTCTTGAACAGTGCTCAGAACAACACCATTCCTGGCAAGCTTCTCACTCCCTTTTCAGAGCCGGGGGCTGCTGGGCAGACTGACACTTGCAGCCCTGTGACCTCTGTGACCACCTCACCTTCACTGTGGCACCTGCAGCGGTATTGGCCACAAAGGGATTTTCTTCATTGCATTAAGCTTGCAGAGAGAAGATTTAGTAGGTGTGTCACAGTGCCATTAGCCTCCTGTGACCTGGTGTCTCAGCAAATCTTTCCATGGCTGCATAGAATTTGCTTTAGTTTGAGCAAATACATCTTCATTACAGTCATTTTGAGGGAAACTGTTCTCTCTACCCACAGGGCCACCTTCTTAATTTTAGGTGGCTGGACCTACTGCTGGTATTTGAATCATTATGCAGTCTTGAGTAACATCCCATCTGGCAGTGGGAAACCCAAGAATACAATTGAGTTTCCTTATATCATATGGTTTTGAAACCCGTTTTAACAAACTTTCACACAAGAAACAGTTTTATGCTTGTAGTAATAATGTTCATAAAAAAGTGTTTTGGTGTGCTTAGTGCAAAGTAACATTTCAACTTTTGGAGGACAACCACAAAATCTATTAAAAATTAAATGTTGGCAGACACACAGGCAGAGGAGATCTATCAAAGTTTGTTGATGTTTGTCTGCAGTGTTGATCAGTTAACAAATTCTTTCCCTACACGAACAAGCAGCATCTCGTCACAACACTTCAAAATCTTTAAATACCTTAAAGGCTCTTTTCTTTGATGTGAAGTTCACTGTGGAACATTTTGGTGCCAGGAAGAATAGTTAATTACTATCTTTATTACAGGTGTGGCCTGATTTAAATATCTGTATAAAATGTCTCATCTGTGGCACACTGATACTTCCTGAGCATGGAGTACCTGTTGCATGTGAGCCGCCTTCAGTTGGGGTGTGTTCAAAATGAAGAACAGAAAATGTTTTACCATCCTTCAGATCCTAAATGGAGGTCTGCTGAAATGTCATTGGAAAAGCTGGGAGAGTCTGACCCTAGCTTGGGAAAAAAGTAAACAAAACAGGATTTTTAGGTAAGGTGCAAGTAAGATTTGCCTGTACAAGTAGAAAAGTGAGACCTGCTAGTTTAGACCAGTAGGTTGCCTCTTGCCAAATTCCAGATAACAGTGACTAGAAGTGACTTGTTCTGGGTCTTTTGGTGTGAAAATCCCTGTTTCAGCTGTGACTGAAAGGTATTTGTGAAGGGGAATTGCTCAATCATGGGGTCATAGAATGATTTGGGTTGGAGGCAACCTTAAAGATCATCTAGTCACCTGCCATGAGCAGAAACACCTTTCACTGACCAAGTTGCTTAAAACCCCATCCAACTTGGCCATGAGCACTGCCAGGGATGGGGCATCCACAACTCTGGGCAACCTGTGCCAGTGCCTCACCATACTCAGCATAAAGATTTTTTTTTTTCCTAATGTACCATCATGCCTTTGTTGTTGAATTTTAAACAAATACACAGGATAGCTTTCTAGTTTCTTTGGAAAAATTATCAGAGGAAGGAATATCAATGTTTTGGATAGATGGATGCTGTGCAGTGCTACCTGCTGCTCATTATTGACGTCTGAGGTCCAGCCACTGCCTTTGCTTTAAGGCGTTCACAGACCTTCCATAGACTTGACATGCATTAACTATTGGATAAAATGTGAACTCTGTGTGAGAGGATGTACTGCTGAGATAACATTTAATTGCCAGATGTGGGAAGGATTTAAGACCTGTTCCCAGCTTTTTTTTTTTTTCCTTTTCTTTTTCTCCCTTTAGCAAATGTAAAAAGCATTCTGATTAGCTTGACAATTTTGGGGTATCTTAGCCTCAAGTTTCCATTCTCCTTGTACATTGTGTAGGAAGAAAAAGCACAGATTTTTGTCTGTGGAAGCCTGTTGATGGGATTTAATACTGTTTAAATGAGATAATCAAAGGGTCAAATAATTTTCTGAATTGTTAAGTATCATTTCATCTTTAGTACAGTGACTGTGGTCCCTGGGGTTGAAGAACTGATTTTTATGGTTCTTTTACCATCTGGCTTTGTGACAAGAATACCTGATCTTGTGTTGCTCTACATGATGAAAAAATAGATAAATAAATAGAATTTATGAGTTTTCTTAACAAGGCTTTCCCATAGGGCAATTGATTTTATTTTAGCCAGACCAAGACAGGGGAAAAAAAAATTCTCTCTCTCGCTTTCTGAGGTCAGGGGTAAATGAAAGAAGACTGATATATACTTAGAGATCTCTAGAAATGCCATAACAGTTTTTCTTTGGCTTTCTGAAGGAAAGATTCTGCATTGTTAATTCTGAAGAAGGATTTTTTTTTTTCAGTAATTTTGAATGCCCTTGGGGTCTCTTATGCAGAACTCTCTAATTCTTCATGACAAGCACCTTGCACGAGGCTTTTTGGGGTGGGAACCTTCTTTTTTAAGGTTGTAGATAAAGGTTCAGCTCCATCATGTTAGTGGTGGAAGTTTCTTCAGTGACATTATACTTTGTGTCAAGGTCAAAAGTATCACTGTTCTTCAAAAGTTGTCCCATAACCCTTTTTTCTTGTTTAAGGAAGCAGTAGTCTCCTTTGGAAGAGTCTTATACGAAAGATTAAATTGGTAAATTGGAAATTCAAGATCAATCAAAAGGCTTTTTGTAAATGAAGACGTTCCATTTGATACTAAGATAATATTTTCCACTTTGCATGATTAGGCAAATACAAAACTAGATAACAGTCAAGATCAGAGACATTTGGAAGGTTTGTTTGTTTTTAAAGTGTATTTCTCTTCCTAGGAGAATGTACTTCAGGTAAATATTAGATCTGTCTGTAAACTGGAAAATCAACTTCTCATCTTACTTAAAAGGTGCCTTTGTAGTAAGGGCAACATAATATCATTAAAATAGTGTTTTCCATGAAGAGAAATGCGAAGTCATGCTATATTTATCTGCTTTGTAAGAGCGAAGCTGTTGTGATGAGAAAATTTCAATAAAGTTTCTAATGTTAAAATATATTTTGCAAGTCTGTAACCTTCTTTGGCATTTATCACTTGGGATTATATGCTGCTTGTCTTCTTGAAAGAAGACTTAGAACTGTGTCTTTAATAATTTTCAAAATATGACTATATTTATAGGTTTCTCATTATAACAAAGGTACCGGTTGTGTTTTTTTAGTGTAGTGATGGTTATCACAGATAAGCATGTATGTATATTTGTTAGGTAAAAGTATCTGTTGCATGAAAGATAACCGAGGTTTAAAAATTCCTTAGAAATGCGCAGGTGACAGTTTCCTCGTGTATACAGCTTTATGCCTAAAGGCCTAATTCTGTACTTGTACCCAGAGAACTGAGCAGAGTGGGATGTAACTGAGAAGATGCTTTAGGACCAATCCTGTAGTAAGACCTGGCTCGGCCTCAGTCACCTCTTGGGGCATGGCAAGTCCTGAAGGGCAGTTGCTGGCTTCAGGAGGGTCACGGATTCAGGAGAGTGGTCAGACTTCCAGGATAAGGGTGTGTTTTGTGGGGCACAGGTGTATCTGCATGAGCGTTTTGGTGTGGGTTAGGAGTGTTCTCCTGAAGCAAGTCCGCTCATTGTCCCTGCTTCCTGCTGACGTGCTCGCCTTGCTGATCAGGCTCTGAGCACACAGGCGGGTTTCATTTTGGGTGCTGCTAAACCAGAAGAAGTTTCCACCTGGGAATACCCATTCAGTCATCAGGACCAGTCTGGTTCTAGCTGAAAATGAAACCATCTAATGGAAGTGTGGATGCTTGTACTCGAGATCAACCCCTGAGAAGTTCTGCTACTGGCTGTTGTCACAGCCTGACTGCTGTCACTGTCTCTGTCTCTGCCAGGGACTAACAGCAGGTGCCTAGGGAAGTCAGTAAAAGTGCAAGCACATAGTAGTGCTTTCCCTGTATATTTTCCCAGCTTTTAGCAATCTGAATCTCACACAAACTTCCTGAAGCAGAGATGGTATCTTTGGTTTAATAGCCTGTGATAGATTCTTCTTCCATTAGTTTGTCTTATTCTTTTGTAAACTATGTGCATTTTTATCATCCACAATATCCTGTGCAATGAGTCCTAAGGTAGAACAGTGTGTGTGTTAAGTAACTTCTTTTTGTTTATTTTGAATTTACTACCTGATCATTTCCTTTGATGCTCCTTTATTCTTATCTTGTAAGAGACAAATGATTCCTTATCCACTGCCTTTTTGGTGCTCCTTTTATCACGGATCTCTTTGAAATTATCTTGATTGTTTGTCTTCCAGGTTGGAAAATCCATGTCTATTTAGTTTCTTGATCAGAATCCATTTCATACCTTTGATCATCCTTGTTCACTTTTCTGCCTTTCCTTGCTCTGTTGTGTCTTTCTGAGACTGGAGGACTGCATGCAAGATAGAAAACTTATTCAACACATGCACAGGCTTGAGCATGTGTTCTGTGGTGGTCTACATTTCCTATAATTTTTAACAGTATTTGTTTTTTAATTTGACTGCTGAAAGTAAACTATTGGTTTTTTATGAATGTAAACCATTGGTTTTTTATGAATGTCTCTGTTGAACACAAGATCTTTCCCTGAAGTGGTAGCATCTTGCCCAGAGCCCATACTGTTTTCATAGGGTTGGGGTTGTTTTCCTCACCACCTCCCTACAATTCTTTATACCCATCCTCCCCACCACTCCCTACAATTCTTTATACCTGCCAACACTGAGTTCTGTCTTCCATTTTACAATTTAGTCTTTTGCTATGTAAGATCAGTTGCAGTTCTCTCAGTAAGCCTCTGTATTACTGTGAGCTACTTGGTATCAGTAGGGTATTCTTTCTGCACACCATTCTTCCCTCTTTTTCAATCCATTTATCCAATTGTGTCCTACAAAACTCCCATGGAACACTGGTAGTGACCTATTTCCACAGAGAAACAGAATGTTTAATATCATTTTTTCTTTCCCATCTTTTTAACAAGTTATATATTTGTTTGGAGATCAAATGAGTGGATTATCCAGTCGTACTTGTCCTCCCCTACAATGATTCTCTAGCAGTGCTAATGAACTTATGAGGCAATTGTTCAAATGCCATGTGGACTCTTCCCCAGCACGTGGTATCTAGCTCTGTTCTTTGTAATAGTTCCTATCCATTTGCTCAATTTGTATGTCAAATTGATTGTTTTGTAGTTTTCTGGATCCTCCCGAGAGGCCTTTTGGGAGCTTGGCAATGTGTTTGCTATCTCACACTTTTTTGGTGCAGAGATGGATCTAAATAAGATTAATATGGGCAGTAGTAGCTCAGCTGTATGTTCCTGCAAGAGTTTAGGGAGCAGCACCTCCTGCTTGTGGTCTGTTACCATTTGTTTGCCATATTTCTGTGCTGACCTCTATCACTGATGCTTGAATTTCAGGCTGATTCTCAACCCAGAGACCAAAAATCCTTCTCCAGTCAGGTGATCATCTACCTAACTTCTTCCACAGCAAGCACAGAGGAAAACACCTTTTAGTTTTGTTGTTTTTTGTGGGTTATTTGGTTTGGTTTAGTTCTATTTCTTTTCATCCTTTTTAGCTTTATGTAGACTTATTGGTAGATCTGTGCCAGGATTTCTTTTCAGATGGAGATAGATTAGATTATCCAGAGACAGAAGGGATAGACTTTCCTTCTTTGGAACAGTCTTCTTGGGACAGCTTTCTGTTCCCTTTAACCTCAAGCAGCAAGAAGGGACTGGTGCACAACTCAAGCCTAGGTCCCTTAGTGAACCTCCTTCAGTGATGCACTGGTGAGGTGGAGGAGCTGATAAACTTTTGAGTTGTGTGGGCATTTTTTTGTTATTCATTCCTGTTTGTTTTGAATGGGCTGTTTAGGTTTTGGAGGTTTTTTTTTTGGTGGTTGTGCTTGATTGGCCTTTTGGGGTGGTTTTCTTGTTTTTGTTTTGTTTTAATTCTCTGTAATATTTCCCCTAAAGACAGCTAGGAAGCTAAACATGTCAGTTATCCTAGTGCAACTTCATGATTTCATAATTAAAGTCACAATGGGAGGAAGTGCAGAAGTTTAGGTTTCAGTGGCAATATTGGCCACGTATGGACTGTTTTAACTTCCTGCCTTTCATAATCAATTCTTATTTACGTACTTTGTGACCTACATTAAGAACCAAGAGTCTGGCAAAACGTGATGGTTTTTATCCTAATGATGCTCCTGGGACATTGTGAGGAAAATAAATTTTTGGTTAAGAATTTAAACATGAGAAGTTTAAGTGATTTGCTATATTTTGTGTATGAAACTTATGGAACTTGGGAGTGAATGCAGACTTCTGAGTCCTGCCCCAAGGTTAACATGCTTGATTTTGTTTCCAGTAATATTTAGTGTCTTTGCTGGGATTCTCTGTAACAAACCTTCCTGTAAGCAAGGGAGAGTGAAGAGAAGAATAAAGGTGTTTGGATTTTGAATAACTCTCCAAGGAGACCTGAAAGCTGAGGAAAAGGTGGATACTGTGAATTCTCTGGGAAACAAGGGTGTAAGCATGCCTTGAGAGAGCTCAAAATTATCTCTTGGGAGACAGCAGGTGATTTACATATAACTGTGGACCTTTGTTAACAAGACCAGGTAAAAATGTTCTGCTCTGTTATACACAAAGTCATTTCAAACTATGCTGTGTTAGAGATCATAGACTACAGGAAAGCAGAATATGAAATCCTTTAACATGCCCTGTGTGTTAAACAACAGGCATGAACAAAAAAGGAGGGAAAATAAATGGGTTTGAAGCACATTTTTGGTTTTGTTTTCAGCTGGTTCATTTAGAGGAGGCCTCCCATCATCTGCATTATGGGAATTTGAGTTATATTGCTCTTCATTAACACAGCTGACAGGGCAGAAGAACCTGAGAGAGGTTTGTGACAAACCTTGAGTTGAAGAGTGAGGCAGAGGATCTGTTGAAGACTGGCTTTGAGACTGAAATCTTTGAAGTTCAGAGGCTGTGAAAGAACTGAGGTTAATTTCACCAAAACCACTAGAATTTCTGAGGATTAGACATGAGGCAACAGTTGGAGAAAGTGAAGTTGCAGGTTGCAGACCAAGGATCTTGGCAGGTACTTGTGAGGAAGATGTTTGTGCAATGAGCATGAGGCATGACTGCGCTCATCAGCCTAGACAAGAGAAATGCTGGTCTTCCAGGAGGTGCTTGCAGATGTGCACAGCTATTTGAAGTTTCAGAAATTGATTGAACTTTTTTATTTTTGTTTAGTTAATAGGTAATTTCTGCACTGTGTCAGTGTTGATAGTTAATTACTTGCACATTTCATTAGGAAAGCAAAAGGAGATTGTGCCTGGTCCTTGGCATGATCTGGTTGATGTTGGCTGTCATATTGTGCTGGAGTCAGAATTCCTCTTCTGACTTAATGGTTCTGTCATGGCCAGGATATTCAAGTCGCTGTGGGATTTTTATTTAATTTTTAATTTTCACATGGTTATAATTCAGCAGTGAGTATATGGTGCACAGAGCTGTTCTTTTTCTGTCTTCTGTCATTTTCATGTAACTTCAAGTGTGACTCCTTTATATTATGAATGGTATGTATTTCCAGTTGTGATGTAATGGTTTGGCTAGTGGCTAAGATAATGAACTGAAGGACTCAAGCTGATGATCTCATCTTTCAGCCTGCCAGACTCTCTAAATTTTTTTGCTAATCACTGCTCATAATGAATACTCACTTACCTTGAATATTTCTTGGTACTTCAAAATTTTTCATAGCAAGCATGAGGTGAATTTAATAATGAATCAAATGGGACATTTATTATTTGAAAGAATTTTCTTGCAACTTTTTAAGGGAGTTTATTTCTCTGATTTCTACTGTACTGATACCTCCCTTGTTTCTTCCATGGCTTTAGAGAATTCTGGAGCAGTGAAGACCAAGTGTTTGGTAAGGTAAAAAGAGGGATTTTTTTCTGAGCAGAGTGTACATCTGATTAGCAGAGCCTCTCAGTGCACTAAAAATGTTGTATGGCATGTTTCATAAAAGTAATATTTTAGTAAAGGAGGATCTCATATGACATTGCTTTCCATCATTGCTACAAAACACTAATGTTCCTCCTTGGGTAGGTGCCACACCACACAGATTTGTGATATGAATGTTTGTAAAACTGGAGTTTTCAGGCACTTGTGGGTTTTTTTTTCCTCATGTTTATTTTTCTGGAGTTGACTAGATCAAATTAATTTAATTCTGCATGTAATATGTAGATTTTTAGGTATATTAAATGTGTATTCATCCCACGGGTAGATTTTTGACTGAGGCATCCAAGATCGCAATGCAGCTGCTGTGGTCTGCATCTGTAATCCATAGAAACAGCAGGGTGCTGCCAGAGGGTAATTTGCAGGTGCCTTTGTTATTGTTCTCAGTGCAGAGATAATGAAGAGGAGAACAAATATCTTCCCTTCTTTTTTTTTAATTCTGAAGTGCTGTCATCATTTCAGCAGTGGGGTTTGGCATCCTACCTCCAGAGAGGTTTGCTCAGTCACAGCCTAGTCTGTGTAGGATGCTGTTCTTATACTGTTGTTTTTTCTTGTTAGAGCTTTGATAATGTGACTGTCAGGTTGGCATCTTGCTCTGTTTTGTATCTACAACCAGCAGAGCTTCATTTTTGCATATTCGTCATGTACTGATGAACTGAGTCTTGAATTCGGCTGTTGCTCCTTGAAAACTGTGTGCCAAATTTGTTTCCACACAAAGCTTCTTCACTCAAGATGTGAAGTAGATTCAGATGTGCTAGCAAATACACTTTGTAAAGTTTGTCTTTCCCTTCTTTCTGGCTAGTGATGGAAAAATTTCATTGCAAACCACTTTCTGACTATGCAGACTTCAGCTGTACAGAGGTTTTGAGGAGCAATAGAGTGGTTTTTTATCATCAATAAATCAGTCCAGTAGCATATGGCACTTGGAAATTTTAAACGCTGATAAAATACAAACTCCAAGTTTGTAGAAGGTGCCAATATAAAGAAAGATGTTAACTTCCAATCAATTTTGCCCTTGCATTAGTTCAGAAATTGTAATATTCAGGAAAGATGTCTCTACTTATTGTATGTTACAGGTTGCTTTGTTTGTGACATGGCCTACAAATCCAGCCATGTGACATTTCTAATGGGACTGGACTTCTTGAATTTTGCTGCTCTTTCTGAAAATGAACATTGAAAACACATTAGGGGAGTTTTCAAATATCCTTGCTCTTATCAAGTGACAAGCCTGGTGGCAGTCCGTGGTGCTTTGAGAACTGACTGTGGAGGGGATGACATGATTTCAGGTGGGTTATTTAAGGTGTTGTTAAAAGAGCTGGGCGACAGAACTCAGAAAGATTCTTTGAGAACTGGGTTGTTGATCCATATCAGGGGCTACCTCCTCGATGGTGCTTCAGTACTTCATTTGAAACCAAGTGCTGATCTTTTGGGATATAGCACATTGCCTGCTTTTACCTCCTTACATATACACTACTTATATTTGTTTTAGCTAAATTAGCAGATAAGTTTAGCCTGCCCTTTGTTTTTGTTTGTTTATGCCCACCACCTGGACATAGTCCCGATTAATTGAGAGATGCAAGGGTGGAGTAATTCTCTTCTTACGCTGCTTGTGCTTCTGACTGATTATCTTTCTGTAAGTATTTACAATTATATGAAAATTAAACAGTGTGAGAGACCTAATCTCTCATAAGAAAGTCAGTGCATCAGGCATAGGAACCAGCCATAAGGCAATTATTCAGCTATTGAATGAAGAACTGTGATTTCTCCTCCTAGATCTCAGTACCAGGTATGGGAATGATTATGATGTAATGAAAGTGCAGAAGTTTGCCTCTTGGCTTGTAGCTGCTGAAGTTTTAATGTAGCTCTTTGATAGGCAGAGGAACAGAAAGCTTTATAATTTTGACAGTGGACTTTGATCAGATTTTATGAAAGAGATGGCAGGACAGGGTTACCTCTAGTAGCAGAGAACTGGGCTTAGTTACTTGAAAGGTCACTCCCAGTCTTACATTTTCTGTTTCTGGCTGGAGGAGAAAGATGACCTGCCTGTGTGAGGGAGGTTTGTGTTGTGAACAGAGAGAGCCTCTGAGAGGGGAGCTCTTCTTTTGCAGAGAAAAATTGGAAGTTTTTGTCTGCTGCATATTAATATACACTTGATATAATACATTAATTTTCAGGATTTTATGTGGGAAAATTTATTTTTCCAAATATTTATAAAGACCATTTGCCATTTAATTATCCAAATAATCTGCTTACATTAGTCTGTAACTCATAATCCCAATAAATACTCAGTCAAGAAAGATTTACCAGTGAAGAGAAGGAGCACTGAAGTGCTAAAAAATATCTGAGCCAGGTAATAGCCAGTAGAAATAAAGCTTATCTGCACCTTCCTTTAAATAACATAGAGTTTGAGACTTTCAACATATACTATTCTATCTTCTTTGTTTTCCAAGGGTTTGTATTTGCTCCTGGATTTTCTTCTCTTATAGGTCATTGAAAGTTCCTTAGAAGTGTTTTTGTAGTTTTGCTATGCTTAATACAGATATAAATCTCAGTGGTGAAAAATGGTGCTTCTGCTATAATAATGATATTCCCCACAAATGGAACTTTTGTTACTGACCTTAAGGAGGTTTGATTTTATTCATCAGTTTATTATACTTCACACATTTGCTTCTCATTTCATTTACAGGGATCAATTAGGAACTGAATTTTGTCTTGAAATAAAAAATATTTTGAGTGCTTCTAGTTACCACTTTTTTTGGGTTATTTATGTGTATACTTATATTCATGTATATTTTGCAGTAATTTAGATAATTTCATAAATAAAAGATAAAGACACATTTCACATTATATAAAGTTTCAAACGATTTAAAAGAGTAATGCATTTAAGAGTAGTGAATATATTATGTGATACTGCTGTGTATGTAAAAGATATCTTAAAACTCTCGAGTAGCATTTGCACTGTTTTTATTTCAGTAGAAGGTCAAATGAGTTTTAAAAGAAAATGTTTTTAATATTTACCAAAATGTTGATCTTTCTGATAGAATGCATTTCTGTAGTTGGTAATACCTGTTCCTCGTATAGCATTCCTTATATAATATACCACTGAATATTATATTCAAAAGTATAAAATGAAAATGTATAGATAAAGCACACGGTCAAAGTGGTAGGAAGTATTGCTGTTTGGGTAAACTGAGAAAATATTTGTGTTCTCTACTTGCCAAACATCCCCCTTTTTCCAAAAAAGACAAAAACATACTATCTGAGTCATTGTACTGAAGTTGCTAATATAACATTTTCCATTAAAAGTGTTTGCCAATGAATGTAGGAACTATGAAAGTTTTTACCAGGAAAAGAACATCACATAAGGGTTAATGAGATTAAGGATAAAATGCTAGTTTGTAATGCTCTTTATATAATAAAGATACCCTTTGATATGAGAAAAAATAACTGAAAGTTGATCTTGAACATCATCTGAATAAAAATGCAGCTTTGCTCCTTATCACTTCTTTTTAACAGAATCCAGTGTGGTTTTTTCCCCTTCACATAGCAGAGGGAGCTTAGGATGTTCTTTGAGACTGAATTAATTTTTCATGGCAAAAGCTAGACTTGAAATAAATATTTTATAAAAATGAAGGACCGACCAACTAACATTCTTGGGTTATGTATGAGATATTTCAGGGTATATTTTGAGTTCAGGTTTTGCTGTGTAGCTGAGTCTTGTCTCTTCTAAGTCATATTCGTTCTTACTGACTGATGGAATACATAAAAGCTCGATATGCTTCCATATTTGCTTGCTGGCAAAATAAGAGCAGTCTTGGGCCAGCGTCTGAGTCATAGATATGTTAAGTCATAAGTAAACTCATTGGAGAAAAAAGTGGAGATCAGTTTTCAAAAGACAACGAACCCATAAGTAAGCTTGTTAGCTATTCATCTTTTAAGCTTTTGAAGTAGACACACATTTTTTTGAGGGTTGGCTTCTTTGGAGATCTTTTTAAAACTTACTCAACAATATAAAGATGTAGAAAGCCACTAATTGTGTTTTCTGGTTGCATTAAATACTTCACTTGCAAAAAACCATGGAGATAAAATACCAACCCAGAGTAATGTTTTCATGTCACTTGGTCCTCACATGTATGTAGGCATACAGATACTGCTGTTTTGCTGGCTAGTATTTCTAGCGTGCTTTTCAAAATGGAATATAAATACTGGAGTATTTTCATTTTTCATGCTGTTTCCTGTGCCTAATCCCATGGGATGTGATGCAGGACTGCTAGTAAAGTTTGTTTGTTTTCATAGGCTTGGGGGGCAGATGGTGGTGTAGGTGGGGGTTAGTTGCATTTCCTTGAGCATTGTTAACTATGTGTTTAAATGTTGGAACTGGGCCAAGAAATTCCACCTCATAATTACATCTGTGGTTTAGTGGCAGAACATAATACCACTGCCTTGAGTAGCAGATCAGGGAGAACACACAGAAGAGCCCTCTTGTCACTCTGTGAAACACAGACCTCAGGGATAAAGACCTGGTTTTGGATACAAAAATCACATTTCCAGATTTATTTTCGGTGCTTAAGGGAGGTAATAGAACAAATGGCTGAATAATAAAGTAATTTTAGGAAACATTGTTTGAAGTGTCTTAATTCTGGGTTATACAGAAGTATTTCACATTAATAATCATGAGAAGGAAGTTGTCTTGCAGTAGGTCAAGTCGTTAACTTTCAGATTAGTTCTCTTCTATTTAGGCAAAAAAGGAGCGTCATTACAAATGCTCGAAAATGTGTGTTCAGAGTAGTATTCTTGAAGCCCTGATACTAATACTATATATTGAAGCAGAGGTTATTTTTCCCTTTACTTCTTTGCATTTAATTTCTGGACATGGTAATTCATTACACTCTGTGTCTCTAGCTTAGCAGCTGCAGGGAACACAGAAAATCAAGCCACCAAAAGGAGTTTTCCTACATTTAATATGTTAGCAGCTGCCACACCACATTGAGTAGGAGCCTCCCAGCTGTTGTGCCAGAGTGGGAGCTCCCAGAGATGTGATCTAACTTACCTGAAAGTCAGAATTCTCGTTGTGGAGCCAGCAACGGTAATGCATTCATAAAAAATACAGAGAACTGTACCAAAGCAAGAAGTTAAATAATCCCCTAGTATATATTGATTGTGCAAGTCGACTGTTTGTGGATAGAGCAGCTCTATCCACGGGGATCCGAGGGAATTAGTAGCCATTCATAATTCTACAAACCAAAACCTACAAAGGAGTCGGGGTCTTTCTATCCCAGTGTGGTCCTGTTGCAAGAGCCCAAGATGCAGCAGGAGCCCAATGTGCATGGAGAGAGCAGATGATTAGTTCTGCACACAGATTTATTTTACTGGGCTTTTCTGATGAGCTCATCTCAGTTAGGACAGATCGCTCTTCTGTCTAGGCATTGGAGAGAATCCCAATGCTAAAAGTATCCATTAGAAACTCATGGCCTTGTGCTGGTATTACTTGTGTTAGCATGTGAAAAAATCACTCCACACAGGTCTCCTTCAGAATTAATGAAAAAAATAAAAAAAGAATGAACTTAATGCTGTCCTACGTTTGTTAATGGTTTTAAGATCATGTTCTTCTCATACCTCAGGCAGGTCTTCACCTTTGTGTTGATGCAACAACAGTTTTTATCACAGTTGTATCCAAGGATGAACTCTTAGGATCTAGATTTTCAAAATATTCAGACACCTGCAGATGACAACAGTCCTGCTCAAATTTTTAAAGGTACATAAGCAGAGTGGATGGTATTATGAACGATTAGGTCTCTAGTCCACTTAGACTTTTTTATTCCCTATATATGCATTTTAAGGTACTGGAAAAACTTGAAAATCCAGCCCTAGAAGCTGCATAGATGCACATTAAACTTTCCAACCAATGTTTGTTACATATTTTACTTTTAGTAGGGAGCTATGTCAGTCTTTGTACCTCCTGAATTGTTTGGCCTTGCTTTGGGAGATAGCCTAGATTAATCTCTCTCCATGTGAAATGTATTTTTATAACAACAACGTGAATTTACTTGGGAAAGCACAAGTCGCTGTAGGATTTGAGGCATAGTTTACCCCAGTCTGGGCTTAATTCAGCATGTAATTAAACACATTTTTAACTTTAAGCATATGAATAGTTCTAATTAAATTAATGGCTCTCAGTGCAGTTGCGTGATTCAGCCTGCCTGAAACAGACTGTGGGATTAGGACCTTCATATAAGGTTGTGCTTTACAGAGTGCCAGAGTTCATCCCTGCCTGTACTAGACATGTTGGACTATTGTAGCATCTGAGAATCAATATTCTGGTTACAGAAAAAGGTAAATGCCAGTTTTTTGTAGCTCTTCTGAAGACTTTTCACCTATTCGTTTATACAGAGCATTAGGAAAACAGCACTGATAAGTAATAACAAATGTGGTTTTGTGGTTTCCAGTCTGCCACATCAATGCTCTGCAAATGAGTTTGGTTTGCAGCAGGCACTGCGTATTGTAAACTGTTTCTGAGGCAATATTTAAATATACTTCCCTGGCAGCATAGAAATATAAATAAACATGCAGTGTTAACTTGTAATGTTATTAATCTGAGTGAATTTCAAAAGTAGCTTACCAAAACTGCAGCATTATTTTTGTTTGATTTCAAAGGAGATGTGCTATACAGATAGCAATGTTTTATCTATCACACAATGAAATCAAAGTGGAAACAGCTTTTGAAAAAGCCTTGTAGAGTTCTGTACTGATGTGCTAATCCATTCGAATTTTATTGTTAGCATCTGTACTGAGTGATTGGAAGAATTACCACATTAGAGGCCCTTGAGACAAGTATTATTTACATTTGTGTCAATGAATTTGATAAACACATTTTGAAGTTCAGGGAACTGGGTGGTTAAGTTATTAATAAAAGTTAAATAATATTAAATGTGAGAATATGATATTACTGCCTATTCATGTTGCTACTGCTATTACTATTATTGTTGTTATCATTACTATTGCTAACATTACTATTATCGTTATTGTTAAGATAATATTCTGGGTAAACAACCCCATGTTGTTTAGCTAAAGCATCTGCATCTATTAAATGATAATGATATTTTTGAAGAGCAAGGAAGAGTACATTATAAATTAATTAATTAGCAGATAGATTATGACCTTCCACCATTTCAGCCAGCTGCATGGATTTGCTGTTGACGTCTCTCAAAGCTGTATCTTTGCTGCTGATACAGTATTCTGGGTGTGCCACGGAGTTTGTGGCAAACAGTTCCTATGGAATTTCCCTGCACATGGGTGGCAGTGTGGAAGATCTCACCACACAGAAACAATACTTGCTCTATTTGCTTTTTGTTTGATAAGTCACAGTGTAAAGAAGTGGCCTTTTTTTGTTGTTGTTTTGGGGTTGGCATTTTTGTGTTCATACCACTGATGAATAAGGTGCCTGTTGTCTGTGTGTATTTGTAGCATGCGAATATAACCCTGCTGTAACACTTCAGAGAGGTTGTGTGTCATCGTGATGTTTTTAGTTAGCGGTGCTACCTGACCGGGTAAGTTAGGCTTGGAGTGATTAACTTCATAAACATTTTAAATGATTGTGTACTTCAGCCACAAGTGTATTTGAGAATTACAGAGTAATGAAAATCACACACACTGGGTAGAATGGAGGATTTCCACACCATTGTTTTGCAGGGTGGCACTGCATTCACAACATTTGCAGTGTGTTAAGGAAAGTGCTTAACTGAATAAAATTAATTTTAAAAAGCTGTCAGAACCGACCAGATATTTTCCTGTTTTTTCCTCTTCCACTTTCGAGTGTCTTAAAGACCTACTTTGCTGACACTTTTAAGTAAAGCAAAGGTATTCAGAGGAGAAAATGCTAATTTATACTTCGTGTACTTTATGTAGGAAAGGGTATTTCTTTCAAAAGATTATATTTACCAAAATCCTTATGACACGAACAAGTTTTTGTGTTGATGGATGGGGTGTAGGCACCCCAGGAGGGGGACCCCAGGGGTGGGCAGCTGTTGGCAGCTGTGTGTTTGGGCAGCACTAAGACAAGTGACCTGCACCCCTCCATTAGTCTTTCTGTCAATAAATTCATGGCTGGCCAGAAATAATTACCTATAACACAACAGCGCACGATCCAAAAACTAGATGGATTTCATAAAAAGTTATAGCAGTTACAGTGGTGTTTCTGCATTTCTTTTGGATCTTTTTTTCCCTGTTATTAAGAGTCTATTGATGCAGTTGATGCATATTTTAAAAATAAGCCCTTTAAAGATAAAATTGTGGCATGATTAAAACACTAAAGACTTGTTCAGTGGACTCCTCCTTTTGAGAGAAATATTCTAATAAAAGCTGTCCAATTAAGGAATTTTGTGGGGTTTTCAGGAAGACTGGTTAATTCTTTTTCAATAGAAAAATTAATGTGTTTCTGTGGTGTATTTTATACAAGGATGAGCAGACATGTGTTCCTTTTCTCAGAAGTCTTTGTGGCTTTGTCAGAGGGCTGTCTGTATAACATGGGAATATAGAAATAAAATGTCTTAACAGTGGAGTTTGGTCTTGGTGCAAATATCTACAGACTAATAATGTTTGCTGCCTACACTGTATTTCCTGTGGTTGTCTGTTAAATTATGATCTCTGTCACGTAGTTTTGAAGTACCAATCGCTTTCATATGGTAATATGGAAAAGAATCATAGTTAAATAAAATGCTTCTTTGGCACTTACTCTTGGAAATACATGACTGTGTAATTCCTAGGCAATTTTGAGTTGTGTCTTTAGGTATTTTAGGTTTTTTCTGCACTGTTGAACATCTCAGTAACTTACTTCTCTCACAGCCCCCTTTTTAGCCCAACTTGTAGTTGTTTCCTCCTTCCACACACCCTTGTGTTTCAAGCAACTGAATAATTGACTGTTGTGCAAATGTTTCTGCCTCCCCATCTCATTAAGAGCCTTTTGGGCAGAAGCCTCAATTTCACAGAGGGAGCCTAGTTTTCTCTCTTACAGCAGATCTGAGAACTGGGCTCACAGTACGGTTGAGAAGTAGCTCAGTAAACTGAACTTTTCTTTCCATGATTTTGTAAAAATACATTTCTTCTACCTCCCAGCTTCTTAGATCTGTGCTTAATGGCTTTGGTAGCTGTCTTCTTGAAGACTGAGCATGTTGAAAGTAGGGCACACCTTGCTCCTGGACAGAACCCTCTGTGTATGTGAAGGAGCAGTGGAGTTAAATACTGCTTCAAGTCCAGGATTGAGAATTACTGAAATAGCCAGACCAGCTTTGAAAATTGATTTGTATCCCAGAATTTTCAGTTGTAAGAGTTCATCAGCCTACTGGTCTTGCCTGCTGGTGTCTTTCAGTCATTGGTACCCAGATCCAGCATATTTGCCATCCTGTAGAAAATTATTCTGTAAGCATTTTGATTACTCTCTCTCCAGAGAGCTTCTTCCATGAATGAGCAGATAGAAATGATGTAACAGATACTTAATTGCCTAAAAGCTTACAGAAGGTTTAGCAAACTACCAAAAATTCAGCAGTGAAATAATTAACTGAAAACATTACACTTTGGTGCACCTGTTTTATTTGAACATAAAGTTACTGTTTTGAAGAGTTTATGTCTATAGTTTAAATTGCAATATGTAAAACTGTTTTGTATTAAAAACAAAACAGTACATTCTCACAAACTGGGCATGTTACACCAGAACTTTGACTAAGCAGTGATTCACAGCTATCCTCAGAAAACTGTGTCATGAGAAGTTGTAAAAAAGTATCCTACTAAAGTTTCATTTGGCAAGCAGAAATAGCTCTGCTACATTAAAATTTGTTTCTAAGTTCTGTCTAAAGTGTATGTGTGGTGTGTTTGTAGCATATGCTGTAGTTCAACTGTATTTTTAATAGCTTTGTAACTGTTCTTCTCTCTACTTTGCCATATGAATTCTTTTCAGTTTGAAAACTTATGCTTGCATTCATCCCAAGAAAGGAATTATTTTGGGAAAGTTGAGAAAAATGTGTTTAAGCATTCTGCAAAGAAAAAATAATCAGTTAGAGTCCTTAATGGTTGTAATCGAAAGTTTCAAGGAATAAAAGAACAAAGTCTCTGGCCCTCATGGAGTGGGAGGACATGAGATGAAACACAGCTGTGGGTGTGACAGAACTTTGGTCCAGGTATAAGGAGGGTCTCTGAATGTTGTTGGAGGATAAACCCTTACCACATCAATCATGATCTCCAGTCCTGAGAACAGGCCAGGGCTGGCAAAAGGATTTTGTGTAACATGGGCTTAACATGAATGGACCTATGCCACCTTCTTATGGGCTGTGAGCTTTGAGGGGAGACTCCCTCATCACGAAGATTTCTTCTTTTGTGTGCTGCCATACAGGGATGTAGAAAAACCCTTCCAAGAATCCAAGAAAAATCTAGTAGTCCAGTTGTCATGAATAATTAAATCTGCAGTATCTGAACCGCCTTTGGGTTCCATGACTTTTCTTCTCCTTTTTGAAGTTTTTTTATGTTTTCGAAGGCCCCTCTTTTAAGACCTTCTGCAGTGAGGAAAATTGAAGTTAATTTCCATGGGAATTTTCCCTCTCAAGGTTCCTCTGGAAGCTGATGTCCTTCACAGCACCCCAGGGCAAAATACATACCATGGTTTGTCTGTTCTGTTCATCAAGCTTAAGCAGAAAAGCCCAGGATAAACACACAGATATGAGGGCTTCCTGTGGCATCTGCTGTCAGCTCATTTCTATTTGATGCTTTCAGTGTTCTTGGGGTGGAAGAGCAGTGTGGCTAACTGGAAATAGAGGACAAGACTATATTGCAGGAGTGATTGCTTTCTAAATAAAGAATTTCTGTCTCTCTTGAGAGAAATCAGGACAAGGACCATAAAGTTCCTGTTGTCCAGCAGAAGAGAACCATCTGCTGGAGTTTTGAACAGTTGGCTGCATTTAATGGCCAGTGGTTGATGGTCCCTGCTCTAACTAGGAGGAATTAGTTTATTCAGTGCAGGTGATTGAAAGTGCAGAATAAAACACCAGAAATAAGAAAGGGAAAAAAGAAAAGTGAATAAAAGATGTTTAAAAACAAAGATGTGGTTCCACAAGGACAGTACTGTTCTGGTTTTGGGTTTGTTTTGTTCATTTTTTTTTTTAATTATAATTTTTTCAAATGTTAAAAGGCACTTGCACATGCCATGTCATGATGTTGGTGAGTCATTAACTTTGTCTTCAGGGAGAAACATGGCGTTTTGGCACTTCCTTGTCTTTTTCCTTTCTTTCTTTGTGGATTTCCGTTTCTGTTCTGTGAACAGTTAGGATGAAGTAAAGCATTCTCTGTTTTCCACTAGGTCTCATTTGCTACAGCTTACTGCCTTTAAATTACTTCTGAACCACAGAATCTGGCAGGGCTTGTTGGAAGGCATTTGAGGACAACTACTTGATCTGGAGTACAGCCATGTACGGTACTTGAAGGCATAGAACAAAGCAGTATAAATTGAGATTATTTTACTAAATGTTTATGGCTCTTCCAGGACAGCCAGTAGAATTACAGAAAAAAAAATCTTTATTAAGGCATAGCATGTAAATACTCACTTTGTATTGCATCGAGGAATGCTTTTACCTTCTCTATCTTAAAACAAAGGCCTGTTTAATAGTGTTTCCTTAGTTGTGTTCCTGATCTAACATTTCTTGTCTAATTGTTGGAGTTCAAGTACATGCAAAGAATTGCTAACAACAGGGGCATTGAATAAATTATTTAAGGAGGACTGGCTACTATAGGAGAAGAATCACGCTTCCACAACCTTGCAGCCTAGTTAAAACTCCATACTATAAAACAAGGAAATGCAAATATTAATAATAATAATAGCAGTCATTTAAAATATTTTGGACCAGTTCTATCCTGATATGTACCCACAAAGCCTCACTAGTTCCTGTGTGCCCCTGCTATGCACTGCAGGCACATGTATGCAAAACCAATGGTTATTAAGGAACTGAGAAATTCAAGCCATGCAAACTCTTTTGCAAGGTGTTAAGTCATTATTTTCTGCCTCTTATAGCCATTAAGGTTTATGTTCTTCCTGCAATGACCTGTGTGTGTACTCAAGAACTTTAAATATTTAGCAGCATGTTTTCAAAACTTGGCTAGTTACTTGAGTGCAAATTAGAGGGATCAAGGTCTTTTGGACAGTTTTCCACTGGCAAAAGAAAGTGCCCATGCAAATAAGGTATATCAGGTTATTCCTAGGCAGGTTCCAATTTGCTCAGATGTTACAGGTTAAAAATCATGAACACAAATGGAGATGAGCTTGAACTCTTGTGGGACTTTGATAAATAGACAGTGCTGCGTTTTCTGTAAGTGTTATTTCTTGTAATAAAAGGAACAAATACAAACCTAATGGCATTCTAGATGTATGGAACATCTTTGATTTTAGTATTAAGATGAATCTTTTGCTGGCAACAGTATGTTTGTATTTAAAACACTCATTTGAGGTTTTAACTAACAACATCGTTATTTAGTGTTTTAAATTCCTGATACTCATTCTGTAATTTTGTGGCTTCCCTGCCATTGGTAATAATGCAATAATGAAAATTATATTCAGCGTTCGAAAGGTTAATGTTACCTGTTTGATTAAAATACAATTATTACACTTTAGAGATGGATGCTGGTTGTTTATTTTCTGTGCTTCCTGTCAGGTATATGGTCCTCTAGCTGAGAAGGTGCTGGCTTGAGAAGTGTGGCATCAGTACCTAAGTGTCCCCCCATCTCATCTCTGTATTGTGTATTTGCCCAAAATCATATCAAACGGCTTTTGAAGGGTCTAATGCATTCTCTTGTCATGGATTGAGTACACACAAAGCTGTAGATACACACATGAAGTGGCCAGTATACTCCCAGGATCATGTCCCAGGTTCTAAGACTTTGTATTTGCAGGAATGTTGTCTGTGAAATTGTGGAGACACTTATCATATATCCCTGTAACCATGTTTTCACTTGAGGAAGGCCAACAATGTTTTCTGTTTTCTTTGCATTGTGAGTTCCAGACACAAGGCAAATGCTGCCCTGATGGAAAATGCTGAAGAAAAGAGTAAAATGACATATTGCTGATTTTGATTCACAGCCACGCTTTTCTGCTTTAGTAACGGCAAGACACATAATTCCGGTTCTCTTATACATCTTAATGAATAGAATATTTCATGGAGAAGCAGAGTTTAGTTATCTTGTGGCTAAGTGGGCAGAAGTTAGTGTTGTGTCAGTATTATTTGAGCAACAGCGAGGGGTTGTAGGGAAGTGAATCTGTCGGTCTAGAATGCTGTTTTTCTTACTCTCTTAAGAACAGGTTGAAATCTTGTGTGTCTTATTTCCTTGGGCCAAATGTGGAATTTATTTAGATCTCAGTCAGATACATAGTAACACATTCACATTCAGCCCAATGAAATTTCCCAGACTACTTTAAGTGATGCCAATTAAAGTTCACAGCTACATGAGTCACCTAGAATAAAAAAGAGAGGAAATTGACCAAAAAAGCACATAGCTATCTTTGCATGCTAAAGATTTAGGAGGTATGCCTGAATAAATAATTGTGAATTTATTAATTTTATACTCTGAAGTGCCAGTGAAATATGTGCTGATAAAAGGCTGCTTGATTTTAAAAGGTTAACAGCAAATCCAGATATAATCTACTAATTTTAGAAAGATGACACTTAACAGGCATCAGACTTGGTTTTATGAAACAGGAGGCAAGACCACTAAATGCAAAATTTTCTAGAGATGTTCCCTGTGTTGAATATGCTGTCCAATGAGCTATATGTAAAAAAAAAAATATCATAATAAGCATAGAAGCAGCCAGGTAGGGTTCGCCTCTTAGCACAGATGTTCTGGAAAAGACTGTAAATGCTACATAATAAGCAAGTTTAGCATCAAGAAGAAAGATTTAACAAAAAAATACCTCTTCCTTTCTAACCTGGGTCAAAATTCAAAGCAATTTTGTCTGAGGGGAAAAAAAAAGAAAGAAAAAAAAATGTGTGAAGATGATTTCGGTGATTTCTCCAAATGGTTTATATTTTCTGTAAAAGCAGAGAGGTGTTTAAATACCAAAGAGAAACTTGACAATGTTCAGCTTGTTCCCGATTTCATCTGGACTGCAAAAGAATGAGAGGGAGAGGACGCAGTAAGTGTCATTATTAAAGATACTACTGTCCTGCTGGTGGTGTGATACAGCGTCAGTGCCTGACTCAGTGTCAGAATTACTGTATTTGGTGTGGAATACTTCCCTGCAAGGTGCAGGCATACATTTATGTGTGCTGGCAAAATATGGGCTTGGGTAGAATGTAAAGCTAGAGAGAGATGTGCACACGGGCTACTTTGCAAGCAAAAAGGGAATGAAACACGTTATGAATGGAATAAAAGAAAATACATCTGAAGTGCAAAAGCAGGAAAGGCCTGAGTATTTTTGTTGTCTACTCTGACCTTGGTGATGGCAGGATAAAAACCATGTGGGATTTAGTGGATGATTGTAAATGAATGTGTGTGTACACACATAAAGGTGAGCACCAAGAAGAGTAATCAGTCTGGAGAAAGAGAATTCCAGACAGATGAGGCAACACACACTGAAGGGCAACCCCAGCTGCATGGTCATGAGGATGGGACAGGGAGGAATGCATGAGTGGGCAGTATGGGGATGATGGACACAATATTGGAGAGACAGGATGGAAGGGGGCCAAAAAGAGGTTTTGAAAAAACCAAGATGCTAAATATAAATAGGATTCAGATGTTAACTGTGTCGCTGTGATATAATTATGCCTGTTACATTGTTTTGATCTGGAAGGACGAAAATTCAGTCCTTAAGGTTCCAGTTTATAGGGGCTGAGGGACAAAGTAAAATAAATAGTATGAATGGAGACAGGAAATAACACCATGAGTGGTGATGTAGGTGGAACAGGTTGCTTGTGAATTAAGTTAACAAACTCAGTTCTATTTAGTTAGTTTTAAATGTGGAGTGATTTGGCAAAATTACAAAATTAATTTTCAAGATTTTTCTTAAACCAAACCTGAAGAGATTGGTTTTTGTTGATAGTTTTTGGGGTTTTTTTTTTAGATCTTAATATTCAGTAACGTATTTTCAATGTATGTTAAATTAAATGTGTTTTCTCAAAGTCCATTAATTCATTTTAGAAAACTGTCACTAAGATTCCATGTGAATGTGTTTTACATCCCTAGATAAGCTTATTAGGACAAATTGCATTTCAAATCGTGGACAATCATTGTCTTCTATTTATTGACTGGAGAAAAAAAAAGTGTAGAATAGCTGACTACTGCTGGTTGAAAAATGTACCAATCTAATTCTCAGGTGGTAAAAATGTACTCATAATTGAATTTAAACCTAGTCAAGGCACTTAGCAGTGCCTTACTGACTTTTCCATCTACATAGAAAATTGTGCAAATAATGAAATCACTTATCTCTAATATTTTGTAATTGTAGCCTGTGTTCTCCTTCAAATCACCGTTGATTTTTTTCAGTAGGATCAAATTCACAGGTGTCTTACACTCCTTTGCTTGCTCTCCGCAGATGGCATGATTCATTTTAAAAAACTTTTCCTTGTAACTGGTGATACCGCAGACAATTTTCTAAATCATCAGTAGCGGCGGGGCTGCTTTGCACGGAGTGAAGTGCCCTCTCTCGGGGTGGGCTGGCTCTGCTGGCTGACCCGCTCCGGCTGGGAAACAGGAGGCTGGAAAGGGGCTGAGCGACATCAGTGACGGCAGCTGTGGGATGCAGGCGGCTGCTGAGGGAGGGGGTGGATCTGCAGCCTCGTCCCCACCGAGACTGTGGGGTCGGGAGCAGGAGCAGGCGTGGTGGTGATCCTGAGCTGTGATGGGCAGTTTAGTAATCTCTCCATGGGAAGACCTGAAAATGTTGTTTGGCAGTGTACTGGATCTGTCTAGGCTGGGCTAGGCATCTGCAGAGCCCTGATTTGACTGAGCTGCGCATGCATCATGGTGTGGGGCCAGTCTTCATGCCAAAACTGATGCTTTAGATTGGAGAGCTGCAGACATGGTCAGTGTGCAGCTTCTGGTCTTCCAGCCCCTGAGGGTCTGTTCCTGTCACTCCTCAGTTCCTCTGGTGAGTAGAAGGTCAGGAAGATAATGGAGATTTTGGTGGCTGCAGTGCCATGTCCCTGTATGGGAGAGCAGCTCCTGAGCCAGGGAAGTAGGCTAGGGGTGGTGCTTTCCCTAAATTGGCTGGACTAACCTGGGCTTCCCCTCCTCCAACAGCAGTAGATCCTGTGTGGGTGGAGTGAAAGTTCCACATTACCAGGTTCTTTCAGGAGTTAAAAAAGGGTCTGTTGATGTATTGATTGACATGGTGAATGGTGCCAGGAACATAAGTGATAAGAAATGACCCTTGGGATTGCAGGACTGGATCATGGTATGAGGATTGTGCTTCACCTTGCTGTGCAGCCATGCTGAACCGTGTTCTATTTCTTTACCCTTTCTTATATAAACATCATATATTGATTGGAAGATTTAGACCAAGAATATGTGAGATTGTTGTTCTTGTTGTGGTTTTTTTTGTGTTGGTTTTTTTTAAAAATAAGCTTCTAGACTGAAATCCAAAATCAGATGTGACATAATATAGCACCTGGGGTCCCAGGCTCTACTGTATTGCAAATAATAGTTGGAAGTCGGTATATTCTGGTAGCCTGACAAAAAACTTGATGATTCTGTATTGGCCTTTCCACTGACAGACTTGCAGTTTTAGTTTAGGGGTTTTCTGTTTACCTGCTGAAAGCTTGATGTAAAACCCACTTGGTTTGCTTGCCCTTTCTGTGATAGGGATACTTTGTCCAATAAAAACTTCACCAAACCACTTTAGGTTTTTTGGACTGTGGTTAAATAACCAGTACAACCATGAAAGTAACATCTTGCCTTTGAGGAGGTAGATTGTTGAATTTTACCCTGTATCCTGCTCTGTTTTAATACTACTGCTACTTCACCTCCCAGTCAGAATAGAGGGAAATCTTTTTGTGTGTGAGGGGTGGTGGCCTAGGAGGTCACCCTGTTGCTGACCTTACCAAAAAAGTGTGGTGTTATTTTTCTTTGTGGTTTTGTTCCTGATAAGGAGGCTACTTATGGCCTTTGTAAGCTCCTGTGCTGTCTAATCTCTCCTTTTATTCCTCCTGCCCTAAGGTATATGTTTATTTAAGCTTCAAAAGGGTGGTATTTTGTTATGGCATGTGGGTGCATCCCTGTGCTAGCTCAGTTTAGCTGCCCTGAATAACAGAAATAGCAATATACAGGGACATAGGAGTATCAGGCTGGCACCTAGAATGCCCCAGGGTGCTGGGGACATGTCCTGGCTGCCAGCCTTGGCCACTGCTGGCAATCCTGCAGAGTCGTGCCAGTGTCACTTCACTGCAGAGATGTGCAGCAAGTCTTGGTCTGACATGCCTTATAAACCAGTTTTTACTGAGGCAACCATTGTGTTTGTTGCTGGTTTGCAAAACAACCTTTACTACTCTTTCCTTATTTCAGGAAGTACCACTTCTTTCAGTGGTGCCAGTTTGGAGATGCTCTTTGATTGCCTCATGTGTTTGACTCGTACTCTTTGCATTTGTCCTCATGCAAGAAGATGTGAATCAAAAAACACATGGAAATGCATCTCAGTACATTGCTCATATTGCTCAATCTGCTTGTATAATCTATGTTTAGCTTCTTTTCTACACTGTCACTTCTGTCCCTGAGGCAGCTGTAATTTATATCTGTTAATTATTTTTCTGCACATGTTGGAAGAAAAGAGATTGAAAACCCAGAGAAAGGTGCTAAAATGTAGATGAATGAAAATATCTACTCTCTATGTCCAGAACTTAAAATGGAAGCAAACAGAAGTTCTTTGGGATGTTACCTACCTCTCTTTGTATTTCTAACTCAGTGCTGAGGCATCTGATGACATACTTTGAAAAGTGAGAATACATAAGTGCCTGTAAATCACTGTGGCTTGATATACGAGACTACTCATGTCTTTTGGTTTGTAAATATGATTTATTTTATGTTGCAGAGGATCTGAGAAGTCCTCTTGAAGCCAGAAATGTACAAACAGTTGGCATCTGCGATTTTTCAGCACATCACTGCACTTACACTCCCAGTTTGGAATATTACATGTTAATGGTTTCACGTGCATGCAATGCCAATAAACTTGCTATTCTGCTGGTGTAAATGACCTCAGTGATGGGAACTTCACTAATGGGTCTTTTTTTGTTGTCTGAATAGCATTTCTCAAAGGTGCTCCTGATCTGTTTGTTTCCCTACAACTTGTGATCCGTCCAGTAAATTGCAGCTGGCTCCTAACAGGCAGCAGAGTGGGTGAATTAGCCCATCCAAGCGCTCCCTGCGAGTCCGTCTTGGGAACGCCAATGTGCCAGCATGGCTGCTGCCGAGTCTTCCTGTACACAGGCTGGAGCTGGAATCCTGAAGTGATATTTGCCTCTTGACACCGTTTATTGTAAGGGGCTTAAATGTGTTTGTCACCTATTCAGAGTTTAAAATCCCTGCAAATACATCTAAAGGCAAGTTGGCCACAGCCTCTGTTGCTGTATGTGATGTGCCTTATGTCTGGGTGAGTCTTTAGTCCTGTCCTCCTGACTGGAGGTCATTTTTTGAAACAACTGAAGTTTTTGCTCTCACTGCTGTTTTTGCTTTTTAGAATTGCTAGTGGAGAAACCATGTGTAAATGCATTGGAGTGCTTTGGGGACCGTTGGCATATAAAACTTGTAGTATCTTACTGTTTCAGCTTCTGCTTTCAGAAGTATGCCCCTCATTCAGGCTGGTTTTCTAGGATAAGTGGAGTTTTGGGCTGTTTGGCTTATGCAGCATGATGAGGGCAATGCACATCTGCCGTGGTGCCTTGATAGGACTTCTAGGCTTTTCTATGAGTGATGGAGCACATGGAAATAACACAGGTCACAGGACCTTAGTGATGGTGCCCAAGAGTGGGGAAAAAATGAGTGGGCATTACAAGGGAGGGTTGAAAACGTGATTAAGGTGACTGAGTATGCAAGTCTGCACAAGATAGGATTTCCAGAAACACCCACTGTTCTAGATGCACAAACAAGTTACAGTTCATCAGCTGTTTATGGTAATTGCATGTGCATTATTTGCCCTTGGCAAAAGCAGGGTCACTTGAGTTAAAGACATGCGAGCATGTGCAATTACTATGTTTGGCAGTTGATTCACAGTAACTTGTTTTTGCACAGTACTTTATTGAGCATTTATTGGTCTTTCCCAACTTTCAGCAGAGGTGGTGGTATATTTAAAAAAAAGCTTTGTAAATGTGGCCCATAGTGAGTGATACACTGAGTGCTTCCTGTCCACAGGGATGGGAACTGCAGCCTTGCCACCCTGCCAGACACTGCCTCCAAAATGATTTCTAGCGGGAAAGTCCATATTGTTGCAAACAAAGTGAAAACTTGGCTAAACCAGATTTGATTGCTGCATCTGGTTTTGGACAGTTGGCAGTGGTGCTCAGAATTTGAAGTGCACGCTTGTGGCATTCAGGGGCTGTGTTTCCATAGATGGGTCCTGTGTATGTTGGAGGGATGGGAGAGCAGGACATTGCCCACTTCATCCTGGGAAACCGTCTGGGATGAGGCCAGCTTTACTGTGTGTGCTTCTGGATTAAAAGCCCCCTTTATCATTTTCTTTTGGAAAATAGAGGAGCCTTTCAGTTCCTGTCTGAAGAAATATCTCTGAGTGGTTCAGGATGTTGAATCTGGGGCTTCTGGGATGCTTTCTGCATTATGTTTTAAACTCAACTTCAAAAGCAATGGGAAAAGCAGCTGCAGTAAAAGCAAATTAATTTTGTTTGCTGTACCCTGTCTTTCTGCTGTTAATTCTGTTCCTGATTCATTATTTGCAAAAAAGTTATGTGAAAGCTTGAGTAGCATGCAGAATCCTTGTCTGACTCTACCATCTTCAGGGGGACTTGAGTGAAAGTATGGGCAGGAATTCTGGCATGAAGCATGAAGGGATGTTTATGTAGTGCTTAGGTCAAGAGCCAGGCATGGCACTGTGCTTTTGGGCCATGTGGGAGGCATATCACCAAGGAAGCTAAAACCCCATAAATTGAAAGTTTAGTTGAAAATTCAGCATTGGGTTGTTTTTTTTTATTCCATTTTTAATTTGACAGGCCATCAGCAGTCTTCATCAAAGCCAAAGCAGAGGAGGATTAAAAATGAAAAAAAGAAAAATTATGTAATTGCATTTCTTGTTCTGGTGAAAGTTGTTTTGTTGTGACATCTCTGAAAGCGTTGGTATTTTGTACCAGCTTTGTTGAGTTGGACAGAGAGCTATAAAATAGGATGTGCTAAAGGAATAGATTGATTTGTTAAAAATACTGTAGTGATACCATGCTAAAAGCAGTCTGATTCAAATCAGTGTTTGTTGCCTATACAACAAACATGACTTACTTCAAAAGTGACCTAAGTAATTTTTTTAAAGTATAGCAATAAAATAATAGATGAAAATAGAATTTATAAAAATACTCAGTGTTCATGTGGCTCCATCTTGTACTGACAACTCTCTATTCCCAAGGGTTTTCGTCCTATAGGGATGAGTATCAACAAGAAGTTGTGAAGAGAAGAGGCTGAGAGCTTGCTTTTTCCTGCCCCTTATTGAAGGAAAACCTGGGAGGTTGAGCTCCTGAAGGGGCTCAGGAGAGTTTTGGTCTGGATTTTGGGGGTTTTTTGAGCGTCATGGGTTGTTTGGGTTTTTTTCTGAAAGAGACAAGTTCCTATTAATGCAAAATTTAAAAGGAAAGAAAAGCCCAGTTTTATGAACAAATGTTCACTTCACAGCTTACCTCAAATCTGTGCTGGGTCATTCATTAATTAAACCACTGATTAAATCACTGTTAATTTTTGCATCTTTAAAGAATTTTACCTGCTTGGACTCATTACTCCCACATCTATTCTTTCAGCTATTGATGCCCATGTCCTTGTTGCATATGTGAGTTAGTTTGATTCTGTTTTTGAGGTCTTGCCTTTGCATAGTACATTTTACAGTTTCATTTTGCAAATGAAGGGAAGATAGGATAGAGAGATCTTAAAAGACCCAGAAACCCAAGGAAGGGTGGAGACTGTAGAATACTTTCAAAGGTAGTAAGAAGTGATCTTCATCTTCTTTAATTTCAGCATTTTGATGATAAAAAGAGGGATGTGGAGATATCTGGCTTCAGGCACTCTTAGCATGTTACGGTTTTTAAGGGATATTCCACATAAGAAGCTTTTACCTAGTCAGAAGGTGGGATTGTATTGCTGCAGTTGCTGTAGTTTGTGTTTTCTTATCTCCTGTCTCAGTCTAAATAAGACATCTGCTTGTTTTGTGTTAATAAAATAATATTTTAGTACCAGAATGTGTTATTCTGGCTCTGTCCTAATTTTTAGGGGCTAGTTTCTTTTCAACCTCTAGCTAAAGAATGTTTACAGAGAACATTGTATGGCCTGAATACAGTAAATTTAGGTCATACTTAAGATTCCTTTTGCTTTTTTCTTAACTGATATAGTTTAGAATAGGTTTTGTATTTCCAGAGTTGCTAAAGCTGTATATTTAAAGAATTTTGTACTTTTCCATTCAATTTTCATGATGTTTTTGTGAAATGCTTAGCATGGATCTCATCTTGGATCCATCCACTGTTGCTATGCATTTAACTTCACAAGTTGAATGGCAATTTTTTGATAACTGTCTTCAACAGTATCCCATAATTTGATTTTTAACTGTTTTTAGAACTGCAATGAAGTTGGCTTTTTGCTGTTGTTAAAACCAAACTGTTCTTGAACTGCTTTTTTACTATAGTAGATGTAACTTGGATTAAGATTATAGCCATCCAGCATGCTGATTGTGAAAATCGTTGATTGCTTTGAGATACAGAAAGAGGGTGGTTGTTTGGGTTTTTTTCCCAATAAGGTTGTAGGAATTGTTAATTTGTTATTTAATGGAGCAACTAATATACTTTGAAATCAGAGATTCAAAAATATTTTTTTCTTGTCCAACATGTTGAATTTCCCACAGGACTCTTTAGTGTTTTTGTTATGTTCAAGAATATATCAGAAAAGTCTTTTGTTGCAGTAGTAATATCAATAGGCTTCTGTAGCACCTGTGAAATAGGCAAAGGTCTGTGAAATTGTAATTATTTTTGGAATTCTAATTTAGTTTCACTTTCCACCTTGAAATAAAACCCTGAAAAGGTTCAATAGGCTTTGCTGTATACTGTTCAGTGTAAGAAAAAGAAAGTAATTAAGTTGATATCCAGTTGTGTGGTGGAGCTGAGTGCTGGAGGGAAGGGATGCCGTCCAGAGGGACCTGGAGAGTTGGGTCTGTATGAATCTTGTGAAATTCAGTCTGGGCAATAGCAGCCTTTCTATTGCTTTACCTGTTACTGATGTATCTAAAATGCGTGTTTGATATGTATTAAGAGCAGCTCTGCTATTTCCAGAGACCTTTAACTTCAAAAAATGTGCGTATTGGGGAAGCATAACAGCAGGAAAGTCTGATGAGGTTGTGTTTTAGCAGGGGTTCTATTATACAGCCTAGATGCTCTAACAATGTAGAATTCCGTACTATTTATGCTAGTATTTAGTCACCATTCTGGAACTCAAAAATGCAGGAAAAAGACAGACATATACTTACCCACCAGGTACCAAGCTTAGAGTTGGAAAACCAGAATATTCAAGCACTTGCAGAGGGTCTCATTTACTTTGTTTTAGCCCCTGTGCAGTAATTTTGTATAAAGGCTTCCTCCAGCTTCTTTTGAATTTTGCAGTGGTGTTTCTACTTTATGTTTGGTTTTTCAGTTTCACTTGGCTTCTTCTGTCAGTTGTAGTTTTTAAGTGTTTAATCTTCTGGCTTAAAAGTCACCATTTTGCCACTCGAAAAGCACAGGCCAGTTGGAAGCTAGAATCACGGAATAACAGAATGGTTAAGGCTGGAAAAGATGTATGAGTCCAACAGTTAACCCAGCTCTGCCACCACTAAATCATGTCCCAAGTGCCAGTTCTTTTTACCCCTTCCAGGGATGGTGATTCCTCTACTTCCTTGGGCAGCCTGTTCTTATCTGGTGGCCCTTTCTGTGAAGTCATTTTTCCCAATGTCCAGTCTAAACCTCCCCTGTTGTAACTCCAGGCCATTTCCTCACATCATGTGGAAATAGAGCAGGACAGGATTCACAAAGATGGAAGCTTCCAAGCTTTTTATTCTGATGAGTTGCATGGGTGTTTAATATTTAATTCAGTCAACATTGTCTTCTGAGGTGTGTTGAAAAGATATTGGGAAAATTAGAATGGTGATTACATGTGGTTGTACAAGCAGAAGAGAATTGTCCTCAGCTTTTGTTTTCACTTCCAGGTTTGTTGTTTTGTTTTAATTGAGTTTTCTAGACAAATGCTTGGCTATTGAACAGTGCCTCGAAAAAACTAGTAATCTTCCCATTTTCTTAATCAAAATGTGTGGAACTGAGTCAAGTTCTGTGTGAGAGCAGCATATCTCATCAATGCTTATCTTTGCAGCTAAAAACAAGTAAAAAACTAAATTTCTGTCAAAAAAAATTAATTAGTTTGACAGGACTTACTTTTCATGAGCTTGTTTGATATTAATTGCTTTAATTACCCAGTGCTTATTAATTAAAGTCTTATTAATAAAATCCTAAATCAAACTTCTCAGTATTTTGATGGGCTCAGTATTCAGATGACAGGCTATCATAAAGTTATTTTCTGCAATTATCATTTTAAGTATTGCAGCAATATTAGTTTTCTTCCATGCTTTTGGAACTTCCCTGGTACTCTAGGACTTTCTGAAAAGGGGTTTCAATAACTCAGATAAAATCTCTCTTGTTTTTTGTTGTGAGTTATTTGGACCTAATCATCTGAAAGAAATAGAAGTTTAGAGCCACTATCTAATATTAACTGATCAGATCCTAAAGAAAACTATCCCTTGTATGTCTGCCTTTGTTTCTTTTCTTTTCTTGTTTTTGCCCTTTTTTTTTTTTTCTTTTCACTACTAGCAGCAGTTCCACAATTTTAATATGGCTATTGGTACCTTTTTTGTTTGCTCCAGTGAAGTTAAATGAGCTTGTTTTGGGTGGGTTTTTTTGTTTGTTTGTTTTTTGTTGGTTTTTTTTTAACTCATGGTAATGATGGTTTGTACTTTGCTTTTCTTGTGTTTTAACACTTCTAATTAATAAAACTTTCTGTTGGCTTCCATTTTTTTCACATGTATACCAGGGTGAGAAGCGTAGTTGGGTGCTGCTTTTTCTGCTGTGCTTAGCTGAGTATGTCTTGCTAATTTTGCAATGCAATGTTTAGTATTAAAAGTTCCAAGTTACCATTTACATCTCTAATTATGTCCTCGGTAGTTTGTCTCAGAACTGTTCTCAGTTTTACAGAAATGCATGTGATAAAGTGCTGTGTATGGATTACAGGACTGAATTTATTTCACTTGCTTGTGCATGGAGCACTAAGTATTATACTCTGAGAACTGGTATCTTAGCCAAGGTGGGTGGCTGCAATAAATTTTCTGCATATTGATCGTTAAGACTGCTTCCAACCCAAACCATTCTCTGATTGTATTTTTTTTGTTGAAGTAGAAAATGGATGCCCAAATAGACAGGAATGGTGAGTAGTGCAATTGCTTGTAGCACTCAAATTCCAATTAGCATGTGACTCTGTAAAAGGTTAAAACAGTGTCTTGGCCTTTTCTCTGACAACCTGAGTCTGAGGGAGATGGTCATGCTGGACTGTTATTGTGTATTTTGGGAAGGATGGGTGTGGAGGGTGTTTGATCTTTATCAAATACAGCTAATGTTTGTCTGGACTGCTTAGCTGGAGCTAAGCAATGAAATCCTTTACAGGCTCCACACTGTCTCCTGCTTTCTGTGCATCATCTCCTAAGCAACCTGCAGCCATTCATGCTTACCATTCCAGTTGTGCTTTCCTTTGCAATACATAGGTACTTTGCAGCAGTTTCCTTGTGCCCTTTTCTATGGTAATAACTAAGTGTTTGTGTTGAGAATAAGGAGATAATGCTAAAGAAAAGACAGAGGTTCATATGAAGGATGAAGGGAGCTGGCTTGGTCTCCTGGCCAGGAAGAACTCTCAGTTGTTTTTTCTTGCTTTTTTTTCTACAAGCTTTATTTGGTTGGATTTTTCATTGAAAAAATATTTCTGGTGGGTTTGTCATTCTCATGAGCTGACAGGGAGTTTTCTTTATTTTTAATGAGCAAGAAATCCATGGAAAATATTTTTACAGAGATTATTATTTATTTGTGTGTGGAAAGAGACACTTAGAACAATCCAAATAGTATTCAACAACGTAAAAGTTTTATACCATGAGCAAAGGAAAACTTTGGAAATAGGCCAAAACCATATTGTCTTACTATATTTCGGTTTTATTTTTTGATGAGGTTTAGCTAATGGATGAGTTAATTCCACAGAGGCATAGAAATGTTTTTCTGCATATGTTGAGTACCATCTTTAGCAGAATGTGACCACAGTCCAGATTTTAACAAACCCTGATGAGCTGCTGAAATTCTGCCTGTATAACAATAACAGAAGTCTAGGAAGATGCTGCAAAGCAAAAGCTGACATTTGTACAACTTTCTGCTTCCTCATCCATTATTTGCAAGCTCTCATTTCTGAAATCTAGACCACATTTTTACATATAAAATATCTACTTGGCTGTATTTTGTGCTTTAGCACTGCAGTTGAAGGGCTTTTCAAGGACCAGTGTTTTGGGGGGAGGGTTAGAGCACTGAGGAGGGCTATGGAAGAATATATTTTAGACAATATATTAATTAACATTGTTGATAGCATGGATCTTTTTTTCTCTGATTGATCGGTATCTTTGTAACAGAAGCTTTGTAACCTGCCTGCCAAGCTTGAGCACTTGCAGAAAATGGATATTGGGCAGCTACTACCCCTGCAGTTTCAGGCTAGTGTTTTGGGATATGCCTGGATCTGCGAATTGTGCATCCCTAAAGTGTATTTGCTGGCACGGTGACACTCACACTTGTGCTGTTTAAAGATGTTAACTCTGAAGAGGCAGTTGCTGCTGTCCTGTCTCAGCTTCGTAAGGCTTTTGTAGAAATGTCTCACGTGGCCCCTGCTCACCTACTTCTTTCATTTTCTGCATGTGATTGACAGATGCCAGTCAATAGGCAAACTAGCTGGAAGTGATATTTCTTATAAATATGTATGTGAACATCCATGGTAAATGTTCAAGGCTGCTCATATTTTGTAGTAGGGAATAGTTCCTGTTGAGGCAGTGTGCATTTTTGTCTAGGTTACAACAGGAGGATTTGACTAAGTTATTTATAGTATATTTCAAAATAATAATTCTCTGTCCTTTCATGATTTATATCCTTAAATACCCTTACAATTCTAAGAGATTCTTTCTCATAATTACGATTTTTTTTAACAGTAAATTCTCCCTGAGACATTGAAATATGCGGAATTGACCTGTATTTGTCTCCATTCCTAAATGTAATGGGTGAAGAAAGCGAATGAAGAGATGCAGTCTGTCATTTTTCTTTGATGTTGGGCTGTTGTTTTGGGGTTTTTTAAAATTAAAAGCTGAATACTGCAGTGCTTCCTATATGGAATATCAGCACAGCCAAGGTACTTTTCAGTGGCATGGGAGCTTCTGCTGAGGGGCAGGAGCATGCTGCAGGAGGTGGGTGTGCACAAGCACCTCTTCTCTCCTAATTTGATCAATTACTTCTCAGATTTACACCTGTGCCATGTGCAGTTGAGGCTTTGCACTGATTCCAGTACCGAGGAGTCTGAGGTGGGTTTGAGTCTGGTGAAGACAACAGAGCAAGCCCAAGCTGTAGATCGCACTCCATGGGCTCAAATGCTTGGCTATTAAGTTTTAGGGTATCTTTAATACTTAAGGGTCTTTTTTCAGACTCACTTTATAATTACATATCAACACTGTGAAAATGGAATATAGTTGCACTTATAAGGTTCATAACCCCAATGCAACATCAGCAGTTCCTTTCATTTGATGTCCTCTCTCTTCAGCTGGTCGGGTGATGGTGTATCTTTCTGCAGTTTGATTCTGATGTCAGACAGTCAAGTTTCTTTCCTTCAGTCAGTGCTTCTTCATCAGAAATAGAAATTCTTTAGATGAGCCTAGTCCCAAGCCAGCTCTGGGCAGCTCTCTGCAGATTTTTCTAGTTTTAAATTAAATATTAGCAGTTAAATATTCGTTCTACAGCCAGCAATACGCACTGGCTGCAAGTTTTGGTTGGTGTTAGAGCATCAGCAAATAATCTCAGCCATGCAGTGCAAGATTTTAACTCCTTCTAGCTTGCACAAGATGCTGGCAGGCAAAGGGATGTCAGTTTTGGTGAAAAGATTGTGGATTCTTACTTGGAGATCTGCCACTGGTGGGTTAATTTTTGTACATTGGTCCCATACACTGAAAAGGTGTTTACAAAATGTAATTTTTTTTTATATCGGCATCTGAATATTTAGATCATATTTTAAATGTTAGGGGAGATATGATGAAACTTTGAAAAGGTATCTACAAATCCAAGAAATCTTGAGGAAATCTAACTTGAAGCTGTTATAGTACATTTCTGTTGTAAATTATGCTTGAGATGGCCAGGTTTAGCTGAAAAGAAAAATAATCATATCCATTTAAAATTATTACAATAATTTTTTCTGCTACTTTGAATGCAAGATTTACGAGAACACTGCTAATAATGGGGATTTAACCCTACCCAGAAAAGTGGTGTACTCGTGGTATACACTTCAGTTTCTCTTTAGCATGGTGAAATAAGCTCATTTCTAACAAGTCTCCTAATGCTGTCTCTGAAAAACTGAGAAATAATGGAAGTTTATCAAAAGAACTTATTTCTATATTTAAATATGTTCTGTAACTTAGAAAGTATCAGTTTTATGAGTATTAAATTATAATTGAATGTGGTTCTGTAATATGCTTTCTTTAGGCTGTGGAAATAGCATTCATTTGGCTTTATTCATTTTGTGGATAAAAATGAAGCAAATAATAAATTGGGAATAATCTTTTTCTTCTTTTTGGAAAAAAAAAATACATTAGTCAATGTATACAGGTTCAGCCAGAAAAAAACCTGTTGCTTCCATGACATTAGCTGATGAAATTGAAATAAGTGAGGTGGTTTTCTATCATTTAAACAAGTCTGTGAGACCTGGAGAAATCTACCTTCTAAAGGGAGCTGGGCAGATCAAAGCCTGGGCTCTTGGCAGGAGCTGCTTGGGAGCCCAATGGCTGCTAATTCTGCTGAATCTCGGTTGCTGACCTCGCCACTGTGCAGCACTGAGCTCAACACTGCATGATTAACAGAAGCATGACTTCTTTAGCTGAGGAATCTTCCAAATGAGATCATACCTCTTTTTTAGAGTATAATAAAAAATGGAGGATCTAGGGTCTACAGCTTCCCTTCTCGGCTTGTTTCTGTGGTTTATTACCCTGCCTGTTAAAAGCTTTTCTACTGATTTGGTCTCAGATGCTTGTTTAAAAGCCCTTTAAAAGTCATTTTAGTATGCACAGTTTCTCCTAAGAAAAGAGAAGTGACCTATTTTTGAATTCTCTGTTATCTTCAATGCTCGAAGAGTTCTTCTTTGCACCTCTCCCACAAATTGTGGAAGTTCATATTGTGTATTGAGTGTTGCTTTGCTTTCACTCATTTCATATCTGACTACTCTAAACAAATACAGCTAAAGATTACCAGTATCTAGTTTACTCCAGCAGGTCATGGTGAGCTCCTTTGGAGTGGCTCTTGCCCATTTTAGCCACCCTAAAGAAAGACAGCAGTAAAAAGGAAGGGGGGGGTGCAGTTTCATGGGTGGCACTCCTTTCTAGGTGGATATAAAAAAAGTGTTTGTTGGTTGCGTTTACCAACCATTTACTACCATATTATTGCTGTGTCCTCTTCCAGTCTTTAAATTCATTGTTAATCAAATATCCAGAGAAGTATTTGTGATTTGAGAGCCAGATGTAGCAGCCAGCCGTGTGATTCTCTCACCTGCAGCTGCCTGTGGAGATGGCAGCCTATTGTTGGTCTGTTGTGTAATGATACTTTCTCTGGTTGGTGCACTCTAGTGCACTGACAGTCTAACTTAAAGTATGCTGAATAATAAAAGAATTCATTTTTCACAAACCTTGAATCTGTACTTACCGGTAAAGTTACACTCAGCCTCCATCAGTAAGGGACTCTGTGCATGTAATTTGAGGCTTGTCTGCAACAGCCTGGAAGCTTTCCATTGCATTGCTTTCCTTTTATTGGCTTTCCCCAAAACTGCTTTTAAAACTATATTCTTTGGGGCAGATCTCTCAAACTCCTGAATACAGGCTTGTTACAGCCTAGTCAGGCTTGCTAATCTCAATATGCATATCCCTAATAGACGTAAGTTAGCAGGATGCTTAAACAACCAATGGGCTGGAAATTATTTATTGCCCTCCCATGATACAAGCTTCTCATTCTGGAACTGAGTAATCTGCTGCTTTCTGTTCAGCATGCCTGTCCTGCATGCCCAGTTGCTGACAACTTAGCAAGGGGTCTGTTCTTTTAGGCTTTTCCTGGGCTTTCTATTCTTTACTGTCAGTTTTGTTCGGAAACTGACATGTCATTTGGGGAAAAGCACCCGACGTCTTTATTTTTTCCTAATTTCCTATTCTTTTTTTGTTCTGTTGCTTGTTACTTGGTATTCTGTATTTTATGGTGCAGCCTCTCATTTGTTACCAAACTGGGATAGGCTTTTACCCAAATTCTGGGCTGTTATTTTGAAAAGCAGAGCTGTGGATAGGAGTCCCTGTCTGGCTAATTCAGAGCTGCTTCCTCTTCTCTCATGGCTTGACCATTGGCAATACCAACGCTTAGCTTGCTAGGTTGTCTTGCCAGGTCTGGGCGTGACCCTGCATGAAGCATTTGGGTTCCATTTTTATGGTTGCTGGTTACTAATGGAGTATCTCAGTTGCTTATTTTTTCCATTGGAAGGCATGCCACGCATATAGAAATTCAGATGACTTGTTGCAGGCTGTGGGAGGTCTGGAGCATGTCTCTTCAAAGCTGAGGACTTCCGTTTCTGGAGCATAATTCTTCTCATTTATTTGCGAGCTGCTTAGCTGATGACATCCATTCTCCAGCACAGTTGGATCACAGACTCCCTCAGCGCCCCTATGCTTTAGCGAGTTTTCCTGCAGATCTATCCCACTGCAAGATCAAGTAAGCAACTGAGTCATCACTGTATGCAAAACAGAAAAAGAAATTTCATGTAAAACGTCCTGTGTATCTCATAACCTTTTCAGGAAGGGTGGATTTAATATTTGGAGGATTTGATTTATGGCACCCTTTTTCTCAAACTGTCTGTGTCACTGATCCTCTAAAGGAAGAATTTTCACTTGGTTTTCCCTTTTAGCCAAACACCTGGCATTTGTGTAAGCAATTAGGGAAAATGTGGTGAGAATGTTAATATTTTTGGCAGTATTGCTTTGTGTATCACATAGTTTTTGTGCTGTAACTTTGCCTTCAGTCTGGCATCTTCCTGGCTAGTCAACTTAATCCTCAGCTGGAGAATTTAGGAATAGTGAAGATGCAACCAGAAAATTAATCTTATCTCACGCCATACTTGTTTTTGGTGTGAAAGAGTGGACTATTGATTTCAATCAAGAAAAAAAGACAACAGACCTGATACTGTGAAATCCAAGTGGTTGCATTTGTGCTGTTCCTTTGCATGCCTAAACTTCAAGAAGTGAATTTAATATTCTCTGTTGCAGTTTTCCTTTTTAATTTTGAAATGGAAACATTTTAATCACTTCCATACATGTGCTAACTTAAAAGGGTAAAATTATTGCATCATCATTTTATGGCACTTGGCAGAGAGACTATTCTTGCTAATTTTATCCCAGATCGTACCAACTTAAAGCACTTTTCATGCAATCTTGATTTTTTTCAATACATTTTTTACACTAAGTGCACAATTTAAATGCTCTCCATAAAGATTCAAGTCGGAATGACCTTGTGCCTGTTTGGATGCCCTTCATTTTATCTAGTACAGATTGTCAAATGTAATGCGGTGGCTCTTTTGATAGAATAGTTCCAAAAGTGATGGTTCCATGAGAAAAATACATCAGGGTGAGAGTGGTGTATGACAGAGGGAGGAACTGATGATATTTCATACTAAAAAATACCAAATGGCCTCACTAGAAATTTGTTTGTAAAAAACCAAAAAAAATAGTTGGGGGAGGGGAACACGCCTCTCCAGCAATTGCTCTGGAATTCAGTTTTGATTTGCTTTCTTTTTTCTCTCCTGATGATTGCAAAAACAGAAGAAATAAACATTTTCTTTGAATAGTTCAAAAAGCAGCTATTGGTTTGCAGAACGTGGGGTGGAACATTTCCCTGCTGGTCTGAGTATAATAAACCCCCCAACTCCTTCAAGGTACAGAGAGCATATATATAAAATGTCACCTATATGGGGTTTTTTGTTCGCCTTGTAATTAACCATGGGCCATTGTCCTTTCCCTTCCCTGAAAATGAACTTCCTTAATGTCCCATGTTTAAAACTAATCATAAAGATGGAGCAGTTGGTGTCCTGTGCTGTTTGGAGTATGTGTTGCACAGCCAAACGTGGCTGGATTCTGTCCTTGCAATAATGGTGAAAATCCAGAGCTGAAGTTCACCAAGTTGGCTGTGCTGATAAGGCTGCTTTCTCTCAAATTTATTCTTGCTTTCATTGCTTCTGGGTGAGGTAATACAGCTTTTTATACACAATGAATCTATGAGTTTTCTTGGGTTTGCTAGAGACATTAATGACTTTGGGGAAGTTTAGCAGCATAGTAGTGGTTCAACAGCATCTCCCTTGTCAGTTGTTTTATTCCTGTTTAATTTTTGCTATGGTTTTATCTAATTTCCGGTAGCTTTATAACTTAAACCTTTTATCATATGAAGAAGAAAACCTTGCGCCAAAGAGGAGCAAAGAATGCATTCATTTGAAGCAAAATGGTGTTCCCAATGATTGGGTTTCTATCCTGCACAGGAAACTAAAAGAAATTATCATTTTGCTATTTATGTAGTTCACTTCTTGTACTTCCACTGTTGAATTTCAATTACTAATATTGTTTAAGAGTATTCATAAACAAATCTTGGCCGTGACTTATTTAGTCAGTCAAGTGGTAGAATCTTTTACTTCATCTTTTCCTGAGCATAACATGCAGATCTCTTTAAGCTATATGAGGTATTTGTATGACCTAGAAGACAATTGTTCAGAATTCTCTGTCTGAAAACTTGATTCCTGAAATGGGTTTCCATTCTGATTCCAAACCCTGGTGTATTACATATTTGTATCTATGGTGGAGGAGAGACAGAGAAAAAAAGGATGTTTCTACCTTTGGTAGTAATTCTTGTGTGAATCACACATCTTCCTTCATTAGGTAACAGAATTAATGAAATGTAGTTTTTCTTGGTTTTATATCAGTTGCAAATGAGACTCTTGTATGTATATGTATTTAGGCAACCTTCAAAGAACATCTTTATGACCGATTTTTTTTTGGAAGCAAAAGTTCCTCAGAATGAAATCTATCTTTGAGGAAGTAATAAAATATAGTTGTGGCTATTCCAAGGACTAATCTTCCACATGTGTTCTGACAACATTTCAGGGAGCTTTTCTGGCAGAGGCTTTCATATTTGATCAAAATCAATGGATCTGTTCCTTTTTTGATTCTGCTCAGACTGGAGGAGGATGTTTCACATTCCTCTCAAGGTTTTTTTCATTAGAAAATACATGAAACATTTACCATGAAATATTGAACTTTGAGAAATGGAATATGTTGGTCCTGTGGAACTGCAGTTCTACAAACCTAAGGTGCATCATATGCAAAGCACTAGAACATTTGTTGGAGAAACAGATACAAAGTAATTGAAATGTATTTGCCAAAAGAGATCCTTCCAGACTAAGATAAAATTTCAATGGAGCCTTTGGTAGAATGGCAAATGGAAAATATATAATTTCAAAGTAGAGAGAAATTAAAAAATAAGAGGTGATGGGTTAAGACTGTCTCATGGGGAGACACGAACGGCTTGTGCCAGAGAATTCTTATTAGTAGATAACAACTGGTCTTTGTCTTCTGTCATTTTCTTCTGCCCTAGCTTATGGTAACAGCTGAGAGTTAAGAGTAACTAAAGGAATGGTCTTGCATTTCCTTCATTTGAGATATCCAGTGCCTGTCCATGACTAATCTTTTTGAATGGTGATGGTAATCCTCAAAAGTGTGCTAAGGGATCTTTTTAGGAGGACAGTCCTATTTTTATGAAAATGTGAAGAAGAGAGACTTGGAGCACCATTAGACCACATATAAGTAATGTTCGGTAAATAAAGAAGATGATAGGTACTGTTAGGGTTGTACAAGGTTACTTGCAAACTCAGGAGGAGATCAGTTCTCTTCAGCCTTGAGGGTAGTAAAGCAGGTGATATCTGTCTGGGAAAAGGAAAGCTGAGAGAATCTGTGGGGGGTGAGTTGTTTTGTTTTTAAACAGAGATTTCAGAGGGAGTAGAACTGTTTTAAAAAGTTTTGTGGTCGCTTTTTTGTTTAAGGTGAAGGTTAACACTGACAGGATGTGGGTGAGTGCATATAGCTTGACCTGGGTGCATTTAACCTGGAAACACAATGCTCAGAAACAGCTCTTTGAAGGGGCATCATAAGATCAAAACATTTGATTAGGTTTGATATAAAGCTTGGGAATTTGTGAAAGTGGATCCCTTGTAAGCTGGAGGATGGCACAAACCACAGAGTCTCATCCAGTTTCATAATCAGAGTTCTAAGCATGCAAGAACTTCTCTGCTGTAACGTAAAGATAATCAGTCTGCTGATTGTGCCATTCTGACACAGATAGAGAAAAGATTAAATTCAGCCTTGTAATTTGTTACAATTCAGTAAGACAAATATCTATTTAACTTGATAAGAAAATGCCCCAGAAAAAGTCTATTCTAGCACAGTTGGGGAAATTCAGTTATGGTCAAATATGTTGGGGGGTGCCTTTATAATCTCTTTTGTCTAAATACAACTTGCAAACCACACAATGGAACAGTTCAGACAGTCATACTGGACAACTCTACAGCCATTTCACAGGATCACAGAGTATTCTGAACTAATTTTGCATAGAATTTCAGAATAGTTATGTGATTCCTGTATTACTGTGTTTCCTAACATCCTACTCAAGATTAATATTTTTAATCCCAGACTGAACAAGGTAATTCCTGTATTATTTCATAATTGCTTCTAATTTTACAAAGACTGTGAAGTGTGAGTAGGTTCTTCTTATGCATTGAAGCAGTGTAGCTGAATCTAGTGCATCAGTTTTGATTTCAGACAATTTCTTTTTATGGATTACTGCAGTGACCTAGCAGAGATGGGAGAGGAAAAAAAACCCTGACAGATTAATTTCATTAATTTTACTTCTGTCTGCTGTGGTAGTAAATGCTGTGGCTTTGGCTCGGTGCAGGAACATGCAGAATTGTATTTCTGGGTTGATTATCAACTTATTTTTTTCCAGTAGGAACTCAATATGAAAAGGCAAAACTTTTAAAGATGTTTGAGGAGCAAGGTTTAATGTGTGTCTATGAGTCTTATTTTTCTGCAATGCAGTTAGAGGGTTGTGCAGAGAATGTGGAAAACCTTTGGCAGAATTTTCAGAGCAGAGCACTCGTGCTGAATAGAAACTAAGCAGTCAAGGAAAAAAAAAGGGAACAAGAGAATTAAAAAAAATTGCCTTCCAAATAGAGCCTGGAAAGCTAATGAGCATATGACATCATTTAACTAGTTATAGAAAGATTACAGCTCATCTGATCCAAGAAACAGACCCTCAAGGTTTCTGATGTCCCCTGGGATAAAGGAGGTCTAGAGTTGTGCTGCTGAAGTTTGTCCTTCCCAGAAATGGGGCACAAAGCCCCTCAGTTCTGGCAGGGGGAGTTGCTGCTGGTGCTCCTTAGGAGCAGCACCTGTTCCTGGGGCTGGCAGCAAAGGGCTGTGGCTCATCTCAGCTAGGACAGGTGACTGCAGCCCGAGATGGCCAGTCAGAAATGGTCTTCTGCTCTTGGAGTGCCTCCATCTGTGCTCAGAGAGCAGGAGCTGCTGGAGATGACCTTGTTTGTGACTTGCAGGTACCTGTGGAGATCCATGGGCCCCTCCAGGGTCAGGAGGGATATGTGCTGTGGGTACAGTGCCCAACTCAGAGGCCCTTGGGCCACATCCTCTGCCCCTGGGGGCCAGAGTGAGTACCTGGCCCAGGGTAGATCCTCTCCTCTGCAACCCAGCCAGCCACAGAGTAGTGTGCATATTTGCTGTGCCACCCCAGTGAGGGGAGCAAGTCCCTCACAGTGTAGGGGACCTGCATTTCAGATAAAAGGCAGCACTCATCTTTGCATGATCCTGAGGTCTGGGTGCTGTGCATCTTTCTCCATCCTGGTGGAATGCTGCTGCCTCTGTAACCTTCCTGCTTCCCCACAGCAGCTTTCTTCCAAAGGCCTCCATGTTTCAGCCTGAGAGCTAGTAAAAACCATGGAAACATAATTTTATTTTTTCAGACTTAATAATTATGTTTCAGGCTGGGAATGTATTTTTAGGAGGGGGAAGAAAAGAAGTTATGTAACTCTTGAGTTATTGCATTGGCTTAAAGATCTAGGGAACCTGGGATTTTCCTCTCTTGTTGCTGTACTGGGAGCATTTCCCTTTATGGCAGCAGGGAGGCCAGTGGATGACTGTTCTCAAGAGCAATTCAAACTTTTTATAAATCTGCTGAATGTGTTCCTCTCCATTACATCTTGATTGCAGAGCAGGGAACAGCCACTGTGGCAGAGTGAACCTTGGAGTGCAGACATACCTTGATGTGGAGGGAGCACCTGGGAAGGCAGGGAAAGCATCCTGGTCCTCTCTCTGGGGGCAGAGGTACTTTCAAGGCAGGAGGTAGATGTTTTCTGAATTAGAGAATTTTTAAATTGGTAATGTAGGAATAGCACACTTAGCTGTAATGTGCATATAGAGGTAAAGTTGGAATAACTCTTCAGAGGAACCCTGAAAGCTGGACAATGTGTTGGAGAAGAGACAGAAGTGAATTATGATTCTGTAAAAACAAACTTGCAGGTTAGGATGTGTGTGTGCGTGCATGTGACTCATTGGGAATAATTTGCATAATAGAAACAACTTGAGAAAAGCAGTGTGGAAGTCAGAATACATTTTGGCTGCTTCATCTGAGGTTTGCTTTTATTCTTGTCCAGCAGCTACAAACTAAAGAGAGAACTAAAGAGTGTGCAGATAAGGGACATGGTAGAGGGGAGGGATACTACAAAAGAAAAATAAGTATTGGATATAATTCAGAAAAGACACGCCATCAAACTGAACAGATTGCTCAGGAAAAGATCTATTCTGTTGCTGAAATCCAAGAAAATGGGGGAAAAACAGGAAATAGTGAAATCTGTTATCGACCATCTGCTAAGCCTAGGAACTTGAGAACCATTCCCATGACAAAAATACTAGATTGTGAACTTAATTTATACTTTGTAATACTGAAAGTATAGATCCAAAAGTCCTGTGGATAATCTAGTATTACTAAATGTTTAAAAAATATTTTAAATCCTACTTAAAAATCAGAGTATTAACTGGTTTGATGCCTTTTTTTGGAGATCTTCATCGATGGATCTATCAGATCGTGCTTTGTGAGGACAAGGCAGTCTTTTCAAACTTTGAGGAGGAGAGGGAAAGCGGGCAAGCTGAATTTCCTTTCAAAGAAGGCAAAGAAGGTCCTCCTCTTCCAGCTCCTGTCACCATCACCTTTTGATTGTTCCCCATGAGTGTTGCCACCTCTGTGGAACCATTACCATCCCAGGCTGGGAACTGTTCATGCGCTTTGATATTCCTGGTCCTGCCTGCGTGGAGCACACCATGTTTGTTCTGGCCTGCTCCCTCCTCGCCTTTCCCTTCACACGGCAGAGCCAGAGAGAACAATGGGCAAAATAATCCCAACGCTTTGGGGGCTGTAAGCAAGTCGTGAAATCTCCTGGACTCTGCGATTGCAATGATTCCAACATGTGTAAAGGTGCAAGCACTGTTTCCTGTAACCATTTTCAAAAGGTATAAATGGAGTTTAATTGCTGAAAGTTGGGATCAACATGGCTATTCAAAGATTACGTTGTTTGTTGAATTGTCAGTATTAATGAACTCGGTGCGCAGTTTGCAAATTGCCTTAAATGTGGGCTATTGGCTCGTGCAGCTTTTTGGAGTCTTCAGTTCAAAGATAAAAGTGTGAGAGAAGTCTTTGGCGAAAGCATATGTTTGCATGAAAACTATTATTGTATACCATGTGGAAAAGTTATGATAAATTCAGTTCTTCACGGTGATATTGTACTTTCTCAAACAGATTGGTCATTTTCTGCCAAAACCTCGTTCAGATTTCTGAAATGAAGGAGGCACAGTCTCCTAATGATAGATTTTTTTTTCTCAGTTACAGAATATAATTAAATTTTCTCTTTCAAATTGCTGTCCAGGTAATAGGCTGTTCAGCCTGTGGACAAAGCAGGTTGTAATAAGTAAGATTGTATACAGTCACAAAGCTTTACAGTCACAAGTAATTCTGAGACCTCTTAAGAAAACAGGTGGCATGAATTCCATTTCATGGAAGAGTGTTACCATCCATGTGGCTCAGTGGACCTTAAAAATGAACCTTGCTGCTTTTTCTGACAGACTTGCTGTAGAAAGAGGCTGTAAGTAGTAGTAAGGCACAGGGAGATGTTCATGATGTCCTGGAGTTTTCACCACTCTGCCTCATCTTGCACTCTGTTCTAAATAACCCTATATTTCACCCTCCTTCCTGCACAACTCTTTTGCTGCTCTTCCCAACAGTCGGTCTCCTTCCTTCTCCTACTGACACGTTTCTATCTTGCCCTTCTCCTTGCAGTCCTCTGTTTACAACCACTCGTTGCATCTCAGCAGCCTCAAGTAAATATAATTGTGCTGCCTGTGCTGGTCCCTTTGTGTTTGGATTGGGACCTTCCTTTCCTTTGCAGTCTGCATTTGTAGCAAGGTGTTAGCAGAGATGAGATGGGATTCAGGTGTTTTTCATCTCAGTTCAGGTGCAACCATTCACAGGAAGAATGAGCATCAGTGCAGAGGGAGGGAGGAGAGTGAACTTTGCTCAGCCCTCATCTGCAACTTGCTCAGTGTAGCTGAAATGGAGGGAATGCTGCTGCCAAGTACTGCAAACCACTCTCGAGTGCATGCAAACACTGCTTTTAGGTGGGTTTGAGTGGATTTTCCCGCTGCTGGAAAAAGCACCACCTTTGGCTCCAAGGTTAATTCAAAGTCTGTACGCTAAAACATGGAAATACTGGTTCTCAAAGGATCAATTGTAGGAAATATGAATACTGTCCAAACAGTGTTCTCCCTTCACTTGGCTTTTTCAGAAACATCCATAGCATTTTTCTTAAAACACGGATTCTTTTGGCCTGAAATACACCCATGTAAATGTAATTTACACCCATTGTAAAATGTTAATGCTTAGTGTTAAGCAAAATAAATAGAGAAAAATTTTTGTATCAGTAAAAGGAGAGTTGTTTGGCAACTTTAGTTGTAGCTGCTTTTCTGCTGGTATTGCTGTGCTGCAAAATTTAAACAATGCAAAATAAGTGGTGGGAATAGTTAATGTATTGTCTTTAACATTTTATGGTGTTTTGCAGGCATAACTAGAGAACTGGTAGTCAACCTGAGCACATATCAGATGTTAGTTTTCATGAGATTTTGGGGGGGTTTTCTTATTTTTTTTTTTTAATTCTTTCAACTGTATCATCTGGTATCCATAGCAGGATAGCAGTTGGCTGGACAGGGATGTTCAGTAATGGTAACTGTAATTCAATAATTTTATGGAGAGCTGTTTACCAGCATGGTACAGTTCAGGTGCAGGGGGCCTCCATGAAGTTCCTGCCTCTTGGCCAGTTGTACTGCAGTCTGCATCTGAATGGCATTCATCTTCTGGCTCCCAGCAGTGACAGCCTGTGCCTTCAATGGAAAAGTAAACTTTGCAGATAATTTATTTGGTGTGTATATTCATTTTCTGTACATAGAATGTTTATGTATATATATATATATATATATACACATACATGTAATTTTAAAAATACTTGGATGTAGTTCACATGTGAGTTTTGTAACACTGCAAGTGCTTACCTTTCTGCTTGCTCTTAAATGCCAATATCCTTGCCTGTAGAAGAGAGGGAATAAAACATAATCTCTGCCACTTCAGCCCACTGCCCAGTTGTACAGTTAATATAGGTTCCTCTTTATGTACTGTAAATTATAATTACTGCTTAACTATTCCCTAGCTTCAACCAACACTGTGTGCTTTAAAGAAACCTGTATCCTGAAGCAAATTCAGGTTTCAGCTTCTGCTTTTGGTTTTTGTGGTGCTTTTGTTTGTTTGTTTTCACTCTATGACTCTGAACAAGGTAAAACTGCAGTATGAAAAGGGGAATATAACTGAAATTTGAGTTAAAAACTTTGATTATAAGTTTGGGGGTGGTGAGGGGGGAACATGTTCAATTTGCTAGTATTTAATACATTTAAGCTTCTTTTTGCCCAATTGCAAAAAAATGTGCTTTTTGGAGGATAAATTCTTTTGTCAAGAGTGCGGCAGGCTGGCTGGCTGCTTGCTTGATCATTGCTCATGTTCTTGCTCTGGCTTTGTGGCTGGGGTTGGTTTAAGGGAAGGATGTAATTGTAATGCAGCCCAGCAGCTGCTCTGGGATACTGTATACCAGTCATGAGGTGGATTTCTGGCCCACCTTGATTTTTGTTAGGAATTCTGTCATGGCTCTTGGTGAGACTCAGATTAAGACTTTCCTGCCTATCCAGCTGCCAGATTATGTCATCTGAGGTTATACACTTACACAGCTCATCTCTGTGGTGCCATGTCTGGAACACTCTCCTGGAAGCAGTGGTTGGCCTCATAGCAGAGAGCACCTGCAGTGGCAGTGGTTTGGGCCTGACTGTGCTGACAGTTCCTGTAAAAGTAAAATCTTCTATGTTCAAATTGAATGTTCAGTTTGGTTATAATCAATAGCTTTTTAATTCCGAGGCTCAGAAACCAGAGTACCCTAAGTAGAGGCAGTGCAAATTCACATCACCATAAACCAGAAATGGAAATGTTTCTGGAGATTTTAATAAAAAGAGCTCAAGATTTATCTGTCAGCTTCTTTAGCTGGTGAATAGAAATAAGAATCCTTGCAGAAGATTCCTAATATTGTTGTAGAATGGATGGGTTGGGGTTCTGTTCCTATTCTTAACTATACCAACGGCTTATCCCATCTCAAAAGATTGATAAAAGAAAGAAATCATGTCCATTTGGTATAGGAGAATGTCATTCCTTTATAATTCAGAATCACTTCACAGAGGGAGACGGTTCCCTGACATACTGTTTGTTTGACTTTCTGGTCTTGCTTTGTGTTTCCCCAGGAACACACTGGTAGGTTGATTTTTGTTGTTGTACCATCTTCCTTGAAATGGCCAGCATGGGACCCTTTCCAGCATGTTTAAATATTGTTATTTTTTGGTTTTTTAAATTTTTTTTTTATTATTATTTAGTTCATATCTGATGAGGTGGGAGTATGTCACTGTCAGGCCATTTGATAGCTTTCGCAGACCTTAGGATGATGGATTCTTGTGAGTATATGTTTTTTTGTGTCAGTAGAAGTTCCTTGTGACATGTCGTTGCTATCACTTTATTTGATGTTTCAGGCGTCTGTTTCAAGATAGAAGTTGGGGGAGGGGGAAAAGGAGGAAACAGACTCCATATTTTATAGCCACTTCATCAGATCATTATTTATGCAGTAAGAAGGCAGTATTAAATTTATAAGTAGCATAATTTAGTTGATTTAAGGGCTTGTGTCCAGTATTAATTTTTAAGGAAACCAATACCACAAAGGAACTATTGCTGTGTATTTACCTGTCCCCATAATTACTCCTTTTGATATTTTATATTTTCCCAATTCGAAGACCTAGAAGTTAAAATGGTGCTCTGCAGTAAAAACACCCAACAAACAAAGTACAGTACTGTATCTCATATATATGTACATAACTTATGTTTGTTGTCATAATAACGGTTTTAATTATATAAATTTGTACTTATGAAGGCTGGCCATGATCACTGAACCCATGACACTGAGGGAAAGCAGCGTTTTTTGTGCATGTGACAGCTTGTAGAACCAACTTGCAAAGCCCTGTAGCCTCTGGTGCCAAGGCATTCTAATGATATTCCATCCAACCTGGTATCCTCAGCTTCTGGACTGGCCTTTTAACTTGCTATAAGCTGTAGCAGGCTTGAGGTGACTTTCATTTGTGATTAGAGATGATGCTAGAAAACCTTCACTCCCTCACTCAATACACTTGGAAAAGTTTGGCTCACCAGCCTCCTTTGTGCTCTGACTTCCCAATGCTACAGGGTACTCCTGGAGCTCATGGGGGGCAGTGCTCCAGTGTTACCGTGGCTACCTTGTTGTGATAGCGTCAGAACTGGTTTGTCTGGCTTTATGAACCTTCAATTCCTGCTTTTTAGTAAGGGAGTTTGCAGAATTTTGACCTTGATTAGTGTCAGAAAGCTGAGCTGCCAGTCTTCATTCCCAAAAATGTCTCTTGACTCTCCAAGATAGATTTTTGAGATATGCATGTGTCAGTCTGTGTAGTGTCTTTGCATTTATTATTTAAAAACAGGAATGATAAAGAACTGGCACTATGCTGAATGTTGCATATTTATTCAAATATTGCATAACTGCTTTCTGCATGGCTGCCTGAAAAGCAATGCTTACCACAATGATTAGGTGTTAGTCTTGGATGTGCTCTGTTGGGGATAGAGGAAATGTTTAGGAAGAGGTGGAAGAGGTAAAAATGGTGGTGGGATGGGAGTTGTTTTTCTTGTTTTAACAGACTGGTATCCTAACTCTTCTAAGCATGTATTTTGATATTTGTTTTTTTATAAATTTTGAACATCTTGCTTGGAGATTTATCATGGTTTTTGGTTTTTGTTTGGGTTTTTTGGGGTTTCTGTTTTAGGTTTTTTGTTGTTGTGGTTTGGGTTTTTTGTTTGGTTTTTTTGGGAAGTAAAAGTACTGGCATAATTTACTGAAATAAATTCCAGTTCCATCAGTGTAGGATTTGCTAGTGGCAGGGTATTTTTGGTGGCTCCAGCTTTGAAGAGTTTACTTAAGTATTGAGTTGTTAGTACAAACCAAACAGGTGCTGCCTCTGAATTATGGATGATTACATAGTCACTTTAGTCTGTAAAAAGGTCTGGGATAAACTGCATTGGGTTATACACAGGAGTCAGCTTCAGCAGACAACCACAAATGCCAAAGACCGTATTTCTATTTTAGTGCAGGCATTGCATATATAAGAGTTTAGAGGAGGTAGAGCAAGCTCCAAGTTTTGTATTTAGATGAAAAAAAAATCTGTAAGAAACTTGGGAAACTGTATTGAAAAGTATATGAACGTACATAGTGCGGTATATTCAAATTCTGTGATGACATACTTGAGAAAAAAAAAATTAGTAAATGAATACAATATTTCTTATTTAACCAAAACCAAGATTATCAAGATGTCACTGCTGATAAACAAGAATAAAACTCAAAGGCAAGCTTCAGCCTCAAATGCACTTAGCTTTGAAATAGGCTAATGTGCCAATTCTGTTCTTAAAGGAAAATAGTTTACATACCTGACATATGAGCTCTTTAAATCCTACCCGAATATGTGTTTAGCATGCAGAAGAGTGGAAGAAAATGTCTGAATCTTTAGAGAAAAGCTTGAGGAAATAAGGAAGGGAATACAAACTAAGGCAGTCATAGAAGAAAAAAACTCTTGAAGTGAAAGCTTAGAAGTGAAAAGTATATTTAACTCTACTGGTCTCCCTAGCATGTTGAAATTTACTGCTTCAATTATGCTGTAACACTGCAGAAGGGGCAGTTCAAGCTGAAGTAATTAACAGATACTGACCAAAGATTGAGGAAAAATCATACAAGTTTTTATGTATTCATAAAATAGCCATAATAGGGAAATTGAAAAAGAGTGACAAATCATTTGCAATTTGTAAAGTCTCCTCAAATAGTTGTAATATTAGCTATAAAAGCAAGCACGTATCTAGTGAAGGGAGGGACTTTCTTGCATGTTCCAATTCATACATAAATTTTCAGCAGAACTTGCACAGCACTTCAGGCAATGGTCGTTACTCTTGAATAGGACATTCAATCCCTGTCTCAGTTGAGCACATTGAACTTCTAGCACTTGCAGATTCTGTGTATCAAGATAACATTCTTGTCAATTCTTATACAGATATCTTCAGGGAGCATACACAGAGCCAACACGTGATATCTCTCTCCTGAGGAACCAGTAAGTCCCATTTGTGCACATAGTGACGGGCTCGTTTGGAATGTCACCAAGTATGTTTAATCCAAAGTAAAATGGAGTTTTGCCATAGGCTGTCATGAACTTTTGCAGATTTAGTATTTAACATCCTTCCAGATCTGTGAATCTCACTGTTAGGGAGAAAAAAAAAGAAGGCTATACAAATTTCATGAAGTATGCATTGTATAAAGGATAAATGATCATAAGCATATGGTACCTTTCCATGAACAGACTTGCAAATGCATAAAACTTTCTTTAAAAGTAGCCTTGGAAGCCTGTAGAGCTCCCAAAATATCATTCAGACCACTAAATTAGACTTTCTCCTTTTCCTCTCCCTCTCACCATGTTATGGTAGAGTGACAAGAGATAGGACTAAATATACTTCTTAATTTCTTTCTTCTTATCTTTTCTCTCTCTTCTCCCAAGAGACTTCAGGGAATCGTTGTTAAACACTGTTGTACCCATTTTGGCTCCATGATGCATAAAGTGTGAAGAGATTACCTTCAGCTGAAAGGCAGAAGGCTGGAAGATTATTAGAAAACATAGGAAAAGAAAAACTATATAAATGGTAATGCACTAAGGTGCTGATTACACAGCTCAGCATTGTTTTTGCCTTATTAGGAAAACCAAGAGCAAGTTGTTTATTATTATTATTATTATTATTATTATTATTATTATTATTATTGGTGCTGGTTTATTCTATTTTTCTTTCAGTGAGTATGACCTCTCCTATACATATACATACATACATGTTTCATATACATCCCATATAGAGAATTAGGCAATCTGTGGTGAGGGAGGATTGTAATTCTTCATGCATGCCATTTGTCCTCTGCTCTGTTAGCTCCTCTCAGGAGGCTGGCAGCGAACTCAAACAAAACTCTGGAGCAGCTCAGAGCTGTGTTTCTGTATCTAATCTGAGGCAGTTTTGAAGTTGGCCCTAACATGATTGGAGTTTAGCAGCATGCAGCAGCTAAAGATGTCATTCTTTGGCTCTGCTTCTGGGCTAAATCTCACTATTGCTCTTTGTTGTTGTCACTTAACATTTTATTTTTAGGTGGCATTGTTTATGAGGACATAGGAGAGAGAGAGAGAGGGAATGGAGCGCTTGATGGGCTATCAACATTAATATACAGAAGTAAACTGGTGAGGTGTTGCAATCCCTTGAGTCATCCTCAGAGATCTGGACACATGGGTGGGTGAATGTTAAGATCAAGCGTGAGCAGTAAGCTAACATCAAGGTGTCAGCAATTTACAACAAGGTTTTTCACTTAGTAATTTCTCTGTGTAACGTGTCCTCGTGCAGGTGATGGTTATGCACACACTTTGTTGCAGGAAAGTGTTGTTCTGATCTACTCGAAGAGGGAGGGAGGTTGCTGCAAGGTAAAGAGAGAGCTTGAGAGAGGTAAACATGCCAGACGGAGTTTCACATGGGCTCCATCACGTTACCTTCCAGGAACAAATGTGTGGGATGCAGGAGCATTTTGAGCTACAAGCTCATTTGGGCTAACAAAGTGACATGCATTTGAAACAGCTGGATAGACAGTAATTTAGAAGGTGAAGTTCAGTAACAGTTTGACAGGTCGTGCTTTGGTGTCACCCATCAATCCGATAATTTAGTTATGAAATATTTTTTGTGGTTTGTCCAAAATATCTCTGCCTGATAGAGCATTAGGTAAGATGGCTTCTGGGATGCTTTGAATAAGGAAATTGCAGAAAAGTTGGAATGAGGGACACAGCTTCAGATAGTATTGTTTTATGTGTGTGAATTTCTTGAAAGACTTGAGGACTGTAGAACACAAAAGTACTGGATATAATATTTCTATATTATCAGTAATAGCCAGTGCGCCTCAGAGCACTCTCAAGAGTTTGGAGTAGTTGATAGAGTTGGTTGACCAGGACAGATTTACCGAATTGTCCCCCACATCTCTCCATCTGCTTAGCATAATCAAAAGAGAATAATCTTGCCACTTATTCACTTAAATTTTAAATTTTGCTCCATTTGGGAGAGGAATTTCAACTTTGGAGTGCAGTTATTTCCAGTAGTGTTGTGGATATAAAGGGAAGCTGTGGCAGAGATTCCCTTGCAGGAGGAGTCACCTGGAAGCAACATCCAGTCTCTTTTTTCCCTGCCAGTCTTCAGTCTTATTGGAAGCTTATGCATGCCTAGATGCCCTAAAAGGGCACAGAAATAATATAATGGTAAAAAATTGCAGGATTATCTTAACTACATTTCTGTCAATGAGACATTGTTTCTTACAATACAATCCTAAATCCTTTCTTCATTAAAATTTTAAACCACTCAGCTCCTGAGGAAAATGCTTTGGTTCCTTTTCTCCTTAAAAAATAACGTGCATGTGTCCACTGAAATTGCAGTGTTTTATTTTAAAATACCTTAACAGACTGCTTTCTAATGAGCAGGTTTTTTCTGATAGTGCACTTTTTCTAGAGCAGTGGAGCAGCTCATAAATAGTTAATTGGAGCCATGGTTGTACATGTGCACTTGAGTAATAGCCTTGGTAGGGAACTTCTCAGTTGTGCAGACAGGCTACTGCAACCTCAGCAACAGGAGCAAGATGTCAAATTTTCAACAGGAATAGAAGACGCCAACAAAATTTGCCATCTAGTTCTAATAAGGTGTAGAGCTGAAGTGCATTTGCTTAAGACAACAGTATCCAAAGTAATCCTTTTTCTTTCTGTAAACTTCATTTATGCCTTTATTTAAGGCATAATGCCAATTAGAATAAATCTGGACTAAGTTAAAATGTTGAAGCCTTCTCTTTATATGTAAGGTTCTGGTTTTCTTCTATATCATCTGGATTTCAACTGGCCTGTTTATCCCTGTCATCTCTTAAACAGCATTAGAATTTAAATATGTATATCATGTTGTGTTACTAATATGTTAGTGAATTTAATTGCTCTCTATTCTTAATGAAAGTTCTTCAGGTTTAATAAGTAAAGAAATAATGTAAAATATAATAACCCAAGCCTTAATATTTTCTTGATCACAAGCCTTCTATATAATTTATTAAAGTAGCATAATGTCCTTACATTTGAGGTCAAGATTTTGCAGGCTTAGCAGAGATTTTTATGCATAAGGGAAAGATGAAACTTTAAAAATATTATTTCAGCAGTTTCATAATTTAGGATTGTGACCTCATGCTCTAAGAATAATTATGGCGCATCATGATCAGCAGTTTATCAATATTCATTCATGGACTTAGACTCTCTTCATATCATAGCTGGTTGGGTGGTTTGTTTTTTTCTGTTCATGCAACCATAGTAACTTTAAAATAGATGCTAAATGCCTTGAGGAGCATGGGCAGTTGCATTATTTGTGGGTTGTGCTTTAAGTGGCATCTGCAATATTTATGAAAGCCACTGTTATTCAGTTCTTTCCCTGAATTTTTGTGCAGTTGTTATACCTTCTGCTGCCAGGTGGGACCAGTGTTTCTAAGGACCTCTCACAGTGATGTTTGCCAGCTCTGCTTTCACTGTGGCCACTGTGAATTTGAATTTGTTGTGGCTGCATGTGCAGTTCCTGCAAAAATCAGAGGCAGTCGGGGAGTTTGCTGAAACTGTAATGGCAGTAAAGGTGTAAGAACAGATATGAAGGTCTGTGGCTGTAAATTCAGTGGTAATTGCATCAGTTGATAGTCAAGATAGTCAAACGCTGAGAACCATCTACAAGGAAAAGCCAAATCAATGAAGTGAACACTTCACCAATTTATTAAAATTTCTATCTAGCATATTTAATGAAGCATTAAATGAAGTTTTCCAACCTACCCAGCCAAGACCAGCAGGCAGCAAAAGAGCACAAGCTCTTCTGACTGGCCTGTAAATACTACAGAGAAGGGCAGTAAGCACTTCTGCTACCTCTGGGCAGAGAGCACTACCTGGCCTGACAAAGGCACAACTGTTTGCAGGCATCAAGGACAAACAGATGATTCCTCAGGAGTTCAAGCATGCAGAGATTCAACTCTGCAAAAAGAATGGAGCTCATGCCTTGGAAAACGGTGCATTCATTCACTTTTTAAAGGAGAAAGAAACTTCTACCTTCACTGGAATAGTGGTCATCCAACTGGGGGTTTAGCTTTCTTGAGGAACAGTTAGTGCAGCTTCTTAGCCAAGGAAATCTCAGAGAAGCTGAGAATAAAGGCCTATATATGTTCTGTGTCAGGTAAACCAAAACCTGTGATACCATTAATCTGAAGGGTTTCTTTAGGCTACACCAAAATTCAGCTGCCCTTGAGCTGGCAGCTCTGGTGTGTGCTTTCAGTTGGGTCAAAACATCACAGCTTTCCTTCTTGAGAGGGGCACAAGACTTTGTCCCTGCCCCGATCCACCTTGGTGTCTTGTAGGCAGGGCTGCTTCTTGGCCTGTTTGGTGGCTGTGGTAGGGGAAACTGCACCCTGTGTCGCAGGGTTGGGGGAATTTCCAACTTCTTGCATCAAGTCTAAGGCTGTGCAGTGGTATCCTGTTGCTCGCTGCTGGCCGCTGCAGTTGGTTCCTGAAGGGCTGAGAGCAGGAGGGGTGGACTCTCCACATTATTTTGCCAAACACCTTGGCTTGAGCGCTTGTGTGAGGCAAACTTGAGGTACTGCTTCAGACTGGCTCTGCTGGGAGACATTCATGGGCTTGACATTTGTAGGCAATTTGTGCTGCTCCTGAAGCAAGTTGCCTGAGCACTGCTGTGCTTGACAACACAGTCACCGGCAAGGGTAACAAAAGGCAGAGCAGCATTTGTGAGATTAAAGCAGTGTTTCTGGAATGAAAGAAGCGCTGAACTTCAAACAAGCGCTTGATATGCATTTACTTTTATTAAAATTCCTCTGTATGACTGTGAAATTTGGATAATAGCCTCGCTTCTCCCAAGCATTAGCAAGTTCCTCTTGGACTGTCTTTGAGTCCTTGCTGGTGTAAAAAGCCTGGAAAAGGTTTTGGCAAGTTCTTACAAGTGTGTTTGAGCAGCTTAGAAGCACTGTTTTTGTAGATACAGGAGCACAGATACGGATTTTCATTGGAAGATATGGACAGTGTTGCCTGAAGCTGTTTTGTATGGGCTCATTAAAATCAGAATGGCTCTGAGGCAAGTCCAGGAAATATTCCAAGGATGTCTTCAAGAAAAGTCCACATTTGGAGTCCAAAACCACAGAAAAGATAACAGCATTCTCCAGTGTGGTCAAGCTCTTGCAAATTCAATAACTAGACATGTATAGACAACTGCAAAACTGTGGGGAACACAAAAACACAAACAAGAATATCTGGTGAGTATCCGATAACTGATAACATGCTGCAAAAAGTTCCTGGTTTTTATAGTAGCAAGTCCAGCAGACCCCCAGACAGAACTGAAGGAAATCTTTATATAACTGAGCTGTCTGTGTGTTCCCACCTAATAAGTTTTCAATGTCAACCAACTCCAACTAAATTTGAGAGTGGGTAGCTATTACAGCTATTCCATTTTAGCTGTTACCTCTTACCAGTTCCATTAAAAGAAGTGGTTGGAAAGAGGAAAGGCACCCAATTACTGCCCCCACTAGAGGAAAGGGCTAGTTAGCATTTTTCTGCTGTTAAAAATTGCAAGCAGGAAAGAGAAAAATCTAGGAAACAAGGTTTCATTATTCATGCTCCTGAATAACAACTTAATAATTTTAAAAATTAGCAAAGCATTTTCATATACTTGGAGCTCTCCTCTTTATTTTGTGTATGTTATTTATGAACATGAAAAGTAAATATAGAACTGGAAGATCCAGGTCTCTTACTGCTTTGTGACAGCAGTGGGCTCCCACGCCAGGAGCTGCAGGGGGTGAAGTGGTCTGAAGCCTGAAGGGATGCAGATGGGGACTTCTCGAATCCTCCAGCTGTGTGATAAAGTTGAGTTACACTCTGGTTGCTGCAACGTTTGAAACTATGGGTGCTCAAAGCTTACTCTTTGTTGAGTCATCTTCTTTCTTCTCCAAGTGCTTATTCTGCATTTTGCACACCTGTTTTTAACAGAAATAATTTGGATGGCTACAGAAGGGGGAGAGAAAAAAAAAAGCAGATTGTTTTAGAATAGGCAGAAATTCAAAGCCAGGTTAAATGAAGGCTTGAGCAGTGTGGTCAAGTGGAAGGTGCCCTTGCCTGTGGCAGGGGGTTGTCACTAGATGAGTCCCAAGGTCCCTTACAACCCAGTCCATTCAGTGATTTGATGATACTGCTTAATGAGGCAAAGAATGTGTCACCAGGTTCTTTGGTTTTAATTGGCTCTGTGTGGAACCTGTTGTGTCAGTGAGTAATATTTGTGGTATAGCAATGAATGCAAATATTACAGTCCTTGCTAAAGGAAATTGAAAGTCTGTGCCACAAACAGGCTGCGTAAGTGAGTTCTAGGGGAGTGATGGATTAGCAAGTAATGATGTTTGCTCACTCTGCTACGCACCTTGATTTCTATATAACTTGTGTAAATTTATGCATAAGCACTTAGTTACTCATGAATACTCACACATTCTCTGTGTGACTCTGCAGTAGTCTACTTTTGTGTATAAACAGTTAAACATCCTTTTCTTGAAATGGGAGGGGATGGTGGTATTTTTAATTATTGTACCAGCTCTTATTCCCACTGAAGTTAAATGCAAGCTGCCTTCCAAAATCAAGGCCTGCTATACATTGCAAAAGAGTTCTGGCAGTATGTAGCAGAGGGTTTAGGAGATGAACCGGTGCTGTGTTAGTTGTAGAACATAACTCTCCTGGTCTGTGTTTTGCTTAGTGCTTCAATTTTCCTTTAGTCTTTGCCAGCTGGGTTTCAGCTGCTCATCCAGAGAGAGTGGTAGGTACAGTCCTGTATATCATTAGTATGTGAGCAGTAGAGTGAATTTCAGCTGAATAAAAATGAATTCTTTGACTTGCAATTGTGAACGTTTCTAGTTTGCCTTGACAATCCTGTCAAGACAAATTTGAACTTTGTCAGCAATTGTGATTTCTTGTGGGAGAATTACCAAAAGCCTTTGCACTAGGTATCAGTCAATGATTGCAGCCCTCATCTGCTATTTGACCAAAATTTTCCATGGCACTCAGCAGGCTATTACTTGTCACTCTGACATATAATGGAGGAGTATTTTAATTGATTTAAAAGTTAAAATTCATGGTTACTTAATACAGTATAGCTGTATTACATGTCAGCGGTTATACTTGCTGTGAAAATAGAGAAAGGGGAGTTGAAAGGACTTGGGATTTGGAATATTTTTTTAAAACACTTGCCATTGATTTTACCTTCTACTTCAACAAGCTATCAATAGAGTTTTTATTGAGTTAATGGGAGCAGAGGTTTCCTATTATGTAATTATTGTTGATTTTAAAAGTGTGCATCTAGTTTCTAAAATTATTTCTTCCAAGATTCAAAATACTTTTGCTCAAAATTCTTTCCTTTTGTGCCGAAGTCTGAATAACTGCATTTTGGATCTGTTGCTGTTCTGTCACCTAAACCATTCCTCTGTCATGGTTCCCAGGTGCCCAAAATAGGCTTAATTATACATAAACCCAAGGGTTATGTCAAATTGAAACTTATAAGTCAATCTGAAGGCTATACAGCACAAGTGTCATTGGTGAATTTGCACACATGCAGATTATGTCTGTGCTGCAGTATAGGATAGATGCTCTGTCAATACTGTCTTCCTAATTGCTCTCATGGGTGCAAATATGCAGTGACTTTCTAACTGGTGATGATAAATTTAAACCATCTTTTTCTCTGTGTCCATTTCAAGATGAGCCCTTTTGCAAACAAGTGAAGAAAGGAAGGCATTACAAAGACAAGTGACTTGCTCTTCTCTCCAAAGTGCATTTCTCTTCTCTCCACCCTGCCTATTGTCAACTTACCTGACTTTCTAAATTAGGAAGAAGTATGTAAAGAATATCTGCATTCCTTCTACAGGAGCAGGATGGAAAATTGAGCTGTTGAATACTCATTTATGTATCTCTTTGCTCACACTGCCTGACTCTCCACATAAGCAATAGGCAAGGGAAAACAGAGAAGCTTGAAGTGCGCAAATAAATGTGGCAGTCAACAATATCACCACCAACAGGAGTGAACTTACCTTGGGGTAAATATAAGAGTAAGGATCTCTGCAGACTGTAAGTGGAGGTGGGACAAGTGGGAAGTGATGTCGCTGTCTGAACTGGAGCTGCTGCTTGCTGTGTGCTCTGCTAATCATCACAATTTTTAAAAGCATACATGAAGACTGAGAAGGCTGTTTCACCAGTGACAAAATTCACAGGTTGGACAGGGATCATGATTACTGGAGGGAATCCAATTGCAAACTGTTGGTAAGAGTCCTGAGAGACTGGGAAGGAAAGAGATTCTTTAGGCAAGGCAGGATTAGTAAAGGTAGAAGTGGAAACTCTACCTTGTAATTTTAGGAAGATGTTTGGTTTGGGCCATGAGACCAGGAGGGTGGAAAAAACAAATTTATAAACTGCCTCCATGTCTATATACCTAGAGCTGCAAGAGACGTCCTATTTCATGTATCAAGTAAGAGTGACATGCATTAAAACACCACGAACAGGTTGAATTTCATAAAAATGGAAAAATGTTAGTGAAAAGGAAGCCATCATTATTTCAAATAGTGGTTTTAGAAGCTGACAGAAGATGTTTCAAGATAATGTGACTATTAGTCTTTTACAATATCTGTTAATTAGAGATGGTGATAATGTTGGAGTTTGATTCTCACTGTACCATCTGAAGCCAGTGCCAAGCTGGAAACTTCTAGTAAAATATAAATACCCGTGCCTAATCTTATTTAGGATTATTGCTTTTTGATTAGTGGGATAATTTTAGGGGGATCATTTATTTTTTTAATCTTCCTTTTCTAAATGTGCCCAGAACTCCCTGCATCCTGCAAGATACTCCAGTCTGTTATTGTCAGGAATTTCTCTGATAGACTCATGGGCTTGAGTCTTAGCACTGAGTTATGTGTTGGTACCTCATACTAAATGATGCTGCGAGCTGCAGTTGCTTTTCATTCTCCCTCATATCCTGTTTATGAAGTTTAGATTGGCGTGCAGACCTTCCTACTTCTCTTTTCTGTTCCTGTGTGGTATTTTAATATAGCAGACATTAGTGCTGTAATTCCAATACACTTTCAACATCCACCCTAATTTTGTCTTGGTGGATGAGGAGGAGGGAGGCATAAGGGAGTTAAAACACCAAACCCCCCACTCCATTCTCCCCTTAGATTTTTTCAGATCAAGCAATAATTATACATGTTGCCTTCCTAAGCCTGTGGGATTGCTCTTATGAGTAAAGGTCTGCCATACTGGGGCTATTATGTGACAAGTTGGAAAATAGCCTTTGTTCCCATGGTAACCTCTTTTTTTTTTGTGCTTTGGTGCATTTTTTCCCTATGGTTTCGTGGTTGCTCTGGAGGTTTTTCTATTGTGGTATTTTAATCCCCAGTAGACAGTGGATAGCAGTTCAGTTTACTTTTTGCTATTATGAAATAATTTAATTTTGAACGAAATTTATTTGATTATGGAACTCTTGTAACTTTTCATGTTGTGGTTAGGGTATTAATGGTGTGGCAGCTTTCTCTGTAAGCATGTCATGCTCTCAGAAGTCAAAACAAACAGTTGGTAATTGGAAAGTACGTCCAACTGGACCAAGCTGCTTCTGTTGTAAACTAATATTTTTAATATAGTTATTCTTTTAGGACTTTTGGGGCCAAGCCATTGCCAGACATATCTGGTAGATTTTTGTCTGCAACAGAATGACGTTTCTTAAGTTCATTAACAGTGAGTACTCTGACCATCAATATGATTTCAGGTTGTTGTAGTAACGGTTTCATAAAGTAAGCTTTCAAATAAAGGAAGGTATTTTTACCTTGTTGCTTGTTTAGACTCTGAGGGAAGAACTTCAACTAACATTGTGAGCCTTTTAAAAAGAGGAGTCTTTTTCTACTGGTAGCATCTCCCTGCATTTGCCTTCTTTGTGCATTTTCCTCCCTTGGTCATTCAGTTTTCTTTGTCTCAGAAGCCTTCAGTAGCAGAGCGATGTACTCATGCAGTCTTGTCTTGCCTGAAATTCCTCGTGGTTATCGTTTCCCACTGGTGCCCTCATCAGCAAGTGAGCCTCACTTGAATCATGGCATTTTATGCAGCTTTAAAATGTTTGACTGAGAAGGCAGCAGGGCCTCACCAGGTAAACACTTCCTGTGGTAGGAGAGTTACTTCAGGGTGCATAATGGCTCACATAGTTTTCAGTAGTGGAAAATGAGATAGTGCTATGAAAACTGGACTTTCCAAGCTGTGTGTCTCCTCCTAGCTAGGGCAGGTGAGCAGGGGCAGGAAAAGAAAGAGTTAAACATACTCCCTGCCCCCTCAAACAGACTTTCAATAATTAACCAGATAATTTTCCAGATACACTGTTCCTGCCTTATCTTGCTATACATATCAATTGATAATCAGCAGCACAAACACCAGCTTTGCATGCATTTAAACTGCACTAATTCTATCAGCGCGCCAAATATGAAAAGTCAGAGCAAATGCATTGTGAGGCTTACTGGAGTTCTTTGTCTTCCAAAGCCAAAGGCATCATCCTGATAGGAAACTCCCCATCTAGGTTAACCATTCCATTTCAACAGATAACTAACTATATCTATGTACTAAAAAACTTGCAGAGCAAGGAAATTTTATTTCTCTGGGGCAGTTTGTGTCTTGGTAGGTTGTGAGAGCAGTTGGAGGAGAAAAGTGCATTGCAGAAGAAAAGTAGGAGGATGTTACACTTATCTGATCACTAAATCACTGGGTAAAAATTAGATTTATTTCCCTAGGAAATAAGTGCTCCTCAGTTTCAGTCCATCAGAACACATTTTCATTGATGCTTAAGTTTATATTTTTCTGTATTCAGCCAATTATCTGGGGGTAAAATTTGGATTGCCAACTATACTTGCTACCAAAATATTTTGGTAGAGAAGGTCAAGGAAAAATCAAGGTTCACAGCTGGATGGAGGAAAATGCTGAGTCCTGTCAGCATCCACTAAGGTAAATGGGAACTGAAGGAGCATAGCATACTTGCTTCATTTTGTAAAATCAACATATGCCTTAAGGTTAAACTAAATACAGGAACCTGTTCACTTTGACTGCGGCACAAAACACATCAGATTCTATTTGCCGAATAAACATTGGAACTTAAATGCTTTTTTTACATCCTAAGTGCATCTTTTTAGATTTGGTACGGCTTGGAAAAAAGGCTGAAGCCTTTTCTATTAGTGCATGTCGGAGTTTGCTTGTTATCATAATTAAGATCCAGGTACAAAAGTGTGATGTGTAACCCTTAGGCATTGCTAAATAAAGTAACTTAAAGTGAAAGCTGGAGCTGCCGAGGAAAAGCACCATCCAAGTACTCAGTTTGCTTTTACTTAACTAAATGCACTTCCCTTCTCATTCCTACACGTTCCATCATGCTAGGCATTTCTTAAGATTAAAAAAGATTATACAAAGAATTGAAGGATTTCTGTCTTGAAATACTAAAGCTCTGCGCTTTGAAAAAAATAGCTAATTGAGACTGACCACTAATTTAAATGTAATATCAAAGCTGCTGAATTTTCTTTGTTGAGGTTTTTTGTTTGGTTGTTTTGATTTTTTAAATGTCTTTAAAATATACCCTCAGAGAGAGGGTAAATGTTGCTCTGCCTGCTCTGGGAGTGTTGCTGCTCAGACTCAGGGGTTGTTTGGTTCCAGCAGTTCTTCCTTAGCTAAGCGTTCCCTAGGTCCCACATGACTGCCTTCTCCTCCAAAATCCTGATCATTTCATCTCTGCACCTTTTCACTTCTCTCTGCTTTCTTGGTCTGCTGACAAGATTGGTTTATAGACTCTGACATTTAAGAAATACCATTTTCCAGTCTGCTAATCTGCTTTATTCAAGTAGTTATAGGAGAGAGCCAGGGTTCCTTCCCACAATGAAGCTCTTTAAAAAATCAGGTTATTCAAGGGAAACTGATGCTGGTCAAACATTAGTATTGACAATTAAAGTGAGCAACATGGAGCAAAATCTGGGAGGTGATACATGGCACTGGGGGAGTTCATGACTACCATTACGGTGGAGTGAATTGGTTTAATAAATACTCTGCTGAGCAGGTTTTAACCAGTATGTCACTTTCTAAAGAAGTAATAGAGTTAGCTTGGGCAGTGAAGTTATTGTTACTATGTGGACAGGCACATAGTAAAATAATGGAGGCAATGTGAAGAGGAAGTGGTGTCTATGCTGTCTACAGTGATGACTGAGGGACCAATGAGTTTGAGAAAGGAAGGTACTGGGAGAGCTGCTAGGAGAAATGAAATGCCACTGAAATATCCAGCTCTTGTTTTGGGCCACAGGAAAGGTTAGTTTCAGTATTTCAATGTACAAAGTGGACTATCATGTTTTTATGTGCTAGTTCCCAGGAGAAGATGAGCCAGCTGGAGGTTATGTCCCTTCAGAAATGAGGTGAGAGAGTGAGTAGAGGTAAGGTGCTGGCAGCCTCTGCATCTTGAATATCCTGATTTTTCTTCTTGGAGTAAAAAGATGATCCTATAATCTCAAATTCTCTTTACCTTTGTTTTTGCATACCTTTATTTACTGAGACATACTCAAGTTCATTCTGTTTGTTTTACTGCCAGAAAATTTCAATTTTAAAAAGAAAAGTCAATGACGTGGAATTAAAAAGGACTCATCTAGATTTCATAATAATAAAAGCCCTTGGAACAAATTACTTTGGAATTCATGTTATGGCTTATGCTTCTTTGGAGTGCTTCATTTTGTCATCAGAGAGGCATCAGTTGTTTAAACTGTGCTCCTGTATGACATCTGGTGTGAAAAGCATAATAACCTATATAATCAGCTTTTTAAATGCTGGATTATCTGTGGGTTTATTGACTCTTCTTTACAAAATCTGTTATTTCTAATTAATTCTGCGTATAACTATTACTAAAACCAACTCCGAGAGACACAAATGAGCTTGATGGCAATGGCCAGTCAAGGTCAGCATTTAACTGCCAGCATTTGCACTGTTAGGGATAATAAATCAGGCTTATTCTTAATCACATACTCTACAATGTGACAAATGCTATTGGAGCCATCGAAGCAACTATTTTACAAATCATTTAGGAGATACATATGGCATTGTTAAACTCTCTGTGCTGCCCTTGACT
>VWYI01014728.1:56137-70244 GCA_013399455.1 Anthoscopus minutus | reverse complement strand
TACTTGTTGCCCTATCTTTGCTTTCAGACCTCTATTCACCAAGAAAAGGGATATTATCCCATGGCACAGCTGATTTTTTACTTTATACAGACAGAGAGTGAAATTCATATACAAGCCTTTGATTGAAAACTATTTCTGTGTGATATGTAAACACCACATTATCACTTCACAATTGGTGAGTGAGCAGAAAAATAAACATCTTTGTGATCATTTGTTTGTAATACAGTCAAATCTGTTCACATTATGAAATGAAATAATTTTACCAGCTTCTGAATATATTTTTTTTCATTTTCATTGTTTGTCATACTTCAGAGTGGAATAAATCTGCAAGAACATTGTAGAAAGGCAAAATATAATTGCTCAAGAGAGAAACTGGCAAGGAGTTAGGACTTGTCTATCATTTGTCATCTATCAGTTGCAGAGGAGGCATAAATGACTCTTGTTAGACTCTCAGATGGTTTGTATTCAGGGTTTGTTGTGTTTAATGGCATTTAAACCTTCCATAAGACAATATGTTTTAGCTTTGTGTGCTCCCAGTTTTAGGAAACAGTTGTAGACAGAATAATTTCCTAGAAATAAATGATGCTGTGGGTTGATTGATACATATGAACTCAAAGCCCCCAAAGACTGTTTGACAGCTAAAAAAGCCCACTAAGTAACCAAGGAGAAGAGTAAGACTTTTCTTCTTCATAAATCTGTTCTCATGAGCCATAAATAATTCTGATATCTAGGACAATTTTCTCAGGACAGAGAGCATCATGTTTTGGTGTTTGATATGGTTACACTTACATGTAATTTGTTCCTGTACATAAGAAGTAGATGTACTGCGCTGAGGGGTCTGTTTTTTATACCATCAGAATGCGTAATCAATGGAGTTTTGAATATTCTTTTTTTTAACTTGTGGGAAGTTATGCATAATGCAACATGTGAGAATACCTTTAGCACTGCTGCTAATGAAAATCCATTTTTTTGAAAATCTCAGGCTTTAATGAATGCAGGAATATGTTACTCCTTGCAGACATTATTTTGAAGATTATCCCAGGTTATTAGATTTGATTAAAGGATTTTATGCTTGGCTTGTTTGAGAGCTGAGGATTAAGCAATAAGGAGCTTTCTCCTATGCTGTATCTTTGGGCTTATCATTTCAGTACCGCAGGGCTTTGATTACTTACCCAATTTTGTAAAACATACAGATTTTGTTAATTTACAGCTTTTCAGATCAGTCAGAGCTATTAAGCCTTCTGGGTGATATCCTGCCTAACAAGCCCTATTACAAGCTAGGTTTGCTTCTGCTGGCTTGACCAATGTATGCCTTTTATCTATACAGAGCACTCAGCCCTTGTGGGGATCCCAATCCCTCCATACAGGGACTTCAGTGTCCTTGGGGAGGGAACTTGCCTACCTGTTAGCAAAGTTTTGGGGATCAGAAGCTTTTTTTAAACTTACATGGAAGATGTGAGGTTCTTCAGCTGCATTCAGAGACAAGGACAGACACTAAGATGGTTCAGGGGATGCCTGTCTGGATTGTTTGTGTACTTTACTGTAGAACTATCCCTGATCTGCCTTTGCACAAGACCAGGCTTCATCTGGTGCTTTCTTCCAGTCTTTGGAGGGAAAGATGAGGAATCCAGATGCTCACTTCACTGTTATAGTGGTTTACAGACAAGAGGACAAATGTGTTTTCACTCCATGGATGCTGCAGACAGAGGATATAAGTGTGTGTCTGTATGTCCTCTTCTCAAGGCAGCGCAGAGGTGGTCAGAAATGGATGAGTAGGGTCAGAAGATCACTGTGAATTCCTCTCCTGAGGATAAAACCCCATTCTGCTCATGGTTCTGCCTCCCATGTACCCAGAGTTAGGGCTAGAAGAAGTCTTCTCCCCACCCATGGGCGTGCCTGGCTGCTGTGCTATGTTTGGGCTCACCCACAGCCTGAGCACTGGGGATGTCCAGGTGGGAATGCTGTCACTCACGTCCTCCAGCCAAACTTGCAGCAGTTTCAGCAGATGATCTGCTGCAGGTGCCTTTGTAGCCCAGTCTTCCCATATATTTGGTCAGAGAGCAGGTCAAATCCAAGGATGTAGGTTTGTGTCTTCAACACCAGTAGATGCGCCTCATGTAAATATGGTCTTTGTTCATGGCAAAAGACTTTCCTTGTCCCTAAAGAGCTGCCTGAAGGATATAGCTTTTCTTTCTGAAACACTGTTTTGCTGGTTCTTCAGCTCATTTCCAGTGTGGGATTAAGGACCTTGGAATTTAGAACAAAACAAAACCCTTACTTTTTCAATCCAATTTCCCACAGACAGATTACCAACAGAACAAGTCCAGCAGACTGTCCAAGATACTTCTTGATATTTCAAGACCCTACATGTGCATAGATTCCTCAGATGTTCTTTGAAATATGTGGGCTAGTGGTCACTTTAGCATTAAACTTCAGTGTGCAGCAGCAGATAAATACAGTTGCTGAGCTTTCACAAGCTCTAACACATTTAATTTCTATTGCCCCATCTGATTTCATGTTCCCACTTTGGTCTATGATTTTGATTATTTTTTTTCCAGCCTTGACCTCTTTTCCAATATCAAAGAGCTGAAAAACAGACACCACTCTTTTACTTTTTATTCCCTGGGGTCAGTTCATAACTTATCCAGCCTATTAATTGCGCATTTCACTGTGCTTTGCTTATCTTTCTCCAAACAACTCATTTGCAGTTCAGTCTGCTTCCAGTTCTTGCTTGAAAGAAATTAAACTCAGATTGAGCAGAAATCAGAGTCTGTAGCTGTTAACTCATGGGAGTTCAGGGAAAGCTCTGGACTGCACTGCTTTTGTCAACTTTTAATATGTAAGATGGTCCAGGTGATGCTGGGACATAGAATTCAGTTACAGCAGTTCCAGAGGAGAGGTAAGAAAGGGAACCAAGACATTTCTAATGTTGCTGCTGATGCATATTTCTTTGCTTTCCTTACTTGCTGTTTCTTGGCAGGACTCTCCTCCTTTTTTACATACTGTCCTTGATAGAAGCATTTGGGCAGCTAGGATAGTACAAGGGTGAATGTTTCAGAATAGTCAGCTCAGCTAATTTCCTCTCAGTTGTCCCTTTGCAAGTTTGGGAGGCGTGGACCTGAGCAACATTAGGGAGCAGTAAAAAAATTTCAGTGGCTACAATTCAGAAAACCTTCCTGAATGAAACACACCATTTTTGTTTCTGTTTTGGCATTGTTTTAATCAATCAACTGAACTTATTAAAATGTAATCCATATTCAGACATTAAAAAACCTTTCACCTAAATTAACTTTTGATAGAACCATTTTATTAGTGTTCTTAGACCTCCAATGAGGAGTAACAATGGTAAATCATTAATATATATGCTGCCATTTTAAAAATTAAATCTGTGCCCTGATGTGTTTTACTGTTTTATAGCTATTATATGAAGCCCCTTGGGATGTTCTCATAAAAGGTGTCCCATAAATTTTATATAGCCTTGTACTGCATTATATTTTATTGCAATATTCCAGCTTTTCATAAAACCCTCAAGGCATCTTTTTTTTCTTTCCTGAAGGCCTCCATGAGGGAAAGACATCAAAATTTGTGTTGGCAATTTCTAGTGAAAACACCTACCATTTGCAATTGTCATCTCTGTTCTTAGTGACATATTGCCTTCTGTCACTTTGAATGGAAAAAGCTTAGGTGTAAAAGATACAAATGGAGATGGATCTGTACGGATAAGAGGTATCTATTTTGTATATTCTTCTGTCTCTGATTACATACCAGTTGGTTTCTTTCTCTCTGCTTGTTTTACCCTCCTGCTGAGCTTTCACAAGCTTTCTGCAGTTTAGCTACTTCTGTAAAAGCTGCCAGGACTGTATCCTACAAGGGACCACAGAGTGGGTGCTGAGTGGGGTTCATATGCTTTCAGCTCCCTGGAGTCCCTGGGAGTAAATAAATGAACCCTGGGTCAGCAGCCAAGCTTGGGGACATTGCCCCGTGGTTGGTAGGAACAAAGAGATGTTGATTTTGTCAGCCCTCTGGAGACCTGCAGTCCCTGCAAAGGAGAGAAGGAATGCTCTCCTGGATGGTAGCCTGGAATTCAGTACATGAGCTTAATTCCCCTATATGCCACAACACACTGTAGATGCATTGGCATGGTACTAGAAGAGAGCAGGTTTTTAATGTTATTTTGGAGGCCTAAAGATGCAAATCCTCTTAGTGTGTGGAGATCTGAAATGATCTGGGGTGCTTAAATGATTAAGAACTGGAGATGAGCATGTGGAGAAGACTCTGGGACAGATGTCATCCCACTCTCAGTGTGCAGTGCCCAAGGCTGTGGTGCCTGAAAGGAAGGAGTCCTTCAGGAAAGCCATAGCTATTCCAGAAACAGCAGCTGCTCCATCTCCAAACTCCAGTGAGGAGGGATTGCAGAAACCCAGCAGCTCAAAATAGACTGTTGCAGACATTGGGGAATACAGAGGAGCTTCCTCCACGCTGTGAATGTTCAAAATCACATCAATTGTTTCCACATTAAGAAACTTTGCTCAAGGATTGAATTTAGTCCTTGCTTGAATTTCTTTGGGGCATGCAGAAATGAGGTGCTTTCCATGTCTTTCAATTTCTTCAAGGGCCATCAGAGCTTTTCCTTGAAGCCTTTCTTGCAATGTTTCTCATTATCAAACAAAATGTTCTCCTAGACTCCGAGTTAAGAAATACTTAAATCAGAATGCGTCAAACAAAAGAAAACTTCAGAATGGTCCCATGAATTTTCAGGTTTGTGATGTTTCTGAGCATTTTTCATCCTCTTCAGTTATTGTTGTCAGGACCAGTGATGTTCAACAGATCTGACAGTCCAGGACATACCAGAGTTGCTGCCTAAGAACAAATTACTTGAGAGCTAGCACCTTCTACCCCCTTTGATTCCTACTTCATCTATGATCTAATTAAAAGAGTGAACTTAAGTCAGAAAAGGAAAGCAAGTATAGAGACATGGTCATTTCTTGTAATTTTGTCTACTGAGTTTTCCCCTGGGGATCTGGTTTTGTTCTTTTACTAGGTGTGCTGCTGGTCCTAATGCCTCTATAAACCCATTTACTGTCTCACTCCTTGCTGTTTGATTCTGTTAATCATTATTATCCACCCCTGTCAGCAATTTTAATCACAGTGATGAAACCAGATTACAACTATTTAAATATGCTAATATGGCGACAGGCAATTGAAGGGCTTTTTTAAAAAGTGACTGAAAATCAAGCATAACTTCCTGTGCTTTGCTGCACCTTATTAACTGTGAAGTGTCTGCTTGGCAAATAAGTTATATTGCCACTTGCTTTCTTTGTGGCCTGACTTACTCTCTTGATTGCTCTCAGTTTATTTCAAATCCTTCCCAAATTGTGTTTGTGCATTTTTCTCCTCACTAAGGTGGATTTGTAAAACTGCACCACAAATTGCACCCAACTGGAATGGATCATAACCCATCAGAAAAGCAGGTGATCAGCCAGGAACAGTTGATCACTGGAGAACTTCAAAGACTGAATCAGGAATTCTTGTCGTCTGTTTTGCAGCTATGAAGGCAGGAGGTTTAAAAGCAACCTTTAGAAATCACTGACCAGCACAACATAGGAATACAAAGGTATCACAGATTGTCACACCTCCTGGCAAGGGGCTTTCAGCATTACATCAAGACACCTTCTGCATGTCAGACAGTGATAGGACAAGGGGGAATAGTTGTAAACTAAAAAGAAGAGGTTTAGATTAGACGTTAGGAAGAGGTTTTCAATTCAAAGGTTCATGAGACATGGGCACAGGTTGCCCAGACAAGTTGTAGGCACCCCTGGAAAAGTTCAAGGCAAGGCTGGACAGAGTTTTGAGCCACCTGCTCCAGTGGCAGATGTTCCTGCCCATGGCAGGGGAGATGGAATTAGATGATCTTTTGGGTCCCTTCCAACTCATACCCTTCTATGATTCTGATTGTTACAGGACTGAATTTATTGCCAAGTTTAATTTGGTCAGCTGGAAGTATAACTTCATTTCATGCTTCTGACTAATGTAATTATGGTAGCAAAACATTGAGATTAGCAGTCTCCATGTAACCCTAAATGAAAAAGACAACCCAGATCCCAGTAGAGATCCTGGCCTGTGTTATAATTCTGGTAGAGTGGGATGCAGTGGGAACAGAAAAGCAATGTGTCTGTCCCTGTGGTTGCAGCAGAAGTGCTTCTCCTACACAGACTTACATGGGAGATAAAAACTTTGCTAGAGAATGAGGTCTCTAGACAGCTTTTCTCAGGAACATACAGGTATTTTCCATGTTTACAAACCAAGTAAAGAAACTGTTTGCAAATTTGTAACAAAAGAATATATTGGCTTTTTTTTGAGTGGGGTGAGGGTGTGTCTAGGTTGCAATGTTTAATAAAAATTAATTTGTGGCAGATTATTAGCCTTTCAGAAAAAATAATCTAAAGAAAATTTATTTTTATGCTGTCTTTTTCTGAGATCTTCATGAACCTTGGTGTACTCTGCTACTGTACACTCATATGTAGGGCTGGGAGATGAATGCACAAGTGATTACTGTGGGTCCATGCACATTGTAGCCAGCAGTGGTGAGATCTCAGCTGAGTATTATAGACACGCATCAGTGAGACATTTAAAGCAAATCCTGAGCAGTTGCAAAGACCCTGAAAAACGAACTCAGAGGGAGAAAACTAGAAAATGTTACCTAAGTCTTCGATTTACTAAAAACAGAGTATGAATTTTGCAGTGCCCTGGGAGTTGGACAAGACGTAAGTAAGCTTAATCCCTAGAAAGAGAGGTTCAGGTTAGAATGACACTGAAGTCAAGCAAAGTATTTTTGGAAGATCTGTGGAGCTGTATGGGAGATATACAATTTCCACCACTGCAGGTCTTTCAGAAGCACTCAGCTCAGCATTACTTGGGATGAGATTAAGGCATGGCAAATCCTCAGTTCATAGCTCTGCTGGTGTCACTTCCTCTCTATTTACTGCATCAAAAGGAGTAATAAGGAAGTAAAAACCCACAAGATGCCATGATAATTTATAATTCCAAATAAAATAATAAAAACTATAATATCTAAAATGCTAGAAACTCTATCAAATCTATCAAATGAATTTTCAATTTTAGGCTCTGAATAAATGAATATTAGATGTACCCCAAGATAAATTTGGAAAGTGCTAGAGAGATTAAATCACATACATGTCATTCTTTTCACAGCAGAATGTCATCTGCATGTTTTACATAAAAAAAATTGCTATAAAACTGCAGTGGTTTGCAAAGCCTGTCTTCACTCAGACAAAAAAATTCCCTTGCTGTCATGTATTCCCAAGCAAACTCCTTGAGAGTGAGCTGGGAGAGAGTGAGTGACCTTCAGCAGAAGAACGAGGTCCTGTGTTGAGGATACCTTGGGATGCCTTGTCTTGTTACATCACCATTGCAGGCAATGAAGAAAGCTTTTCAAGAGGTAACAAAAATCCAGCTCTTACAGGGATTTACAGTCTAACATGATAAATCACATTTGCTACCCAGGCATGAGAATAGTCTTGATGCTATTTCTAACACTCCTAAAATCAGAAGCTTGCTTTATGTAGGAGCAGGCATTAAAACTGGGCTAATAATTCTGCCCCGCTATGCATAAATATAGCAAAAATATCTGTATGTCCAGAAACGCAAGATTTGCCTCTGAGTTTAAAAAGCTAATGGAAATAAATCAGTGTGTATAAAACCAGGAGAGAAATGTAATTAATGTCTCTCAGTGCACTCTTCTCCAAGTAAGAATCCCCTGGCTAAAACTACACCTGCAAGCAAGTGGGTAATGTGAAGTGTCACTTACAGCCATCACTAATGGAGCTCTCAGTACATAAAATGATGAGCTCCCAGCCACAGGGTTTATTGAAGATGTTAAATAGTTCAGAGCACATAAACACAAGCTGAGCTGAACTCTCAGCTTGCAAAAGGAAGACTGAGAAGGGAGACAGCAGAAAGCTGCTGTCCTGGATCCTCTCACCCTCCCCAGCCAGGAAAAGGAACTTCTCTACAGTCTGTTGTGGTTGTCATTATATAATCTCTGATTGAAAGGGACAGATCTGAAGTTAATTATGTGTTGTTGAGCGCTGAAGTGTTGTTTTTCTTTTGTTGAATTATTGTTGTCATGCTGAGTTGGGGCAGCCAGTGGTTTATTTCTTTTTGTCACATAGATTTATTCTGCAGTATTCTGTGCTTAGAGTAGGGGAGCAGATGCATTTAAAAATCTTCCAGAAATCTTAATGTAAATGGATAAAAACATCATGCATTTTATCATCATTTTACTGAACTCCCCTGAAATTGTCAGCTTCAGCTTTAAATTTTTCAACTTCATTTTCACCTACTGATGTTCCAAGAATGCCTGAATAAAACAGACCAATGATATTATTTTTCTTTTTTGTTCTTATTTTGTGTGTCCCAAAAATTTATTGCCAGGGCCCAGCTGGGAAATGTGGCCATTGATTTATATTCAGTTCCCTGAAAGGGAGAAGGTGGTTGTGGTTTTAGAAGATCTGCTTCCTTGAGGTTTGGTTTCATATGTTGGAGGAAGCTCTTACATATCTAGGAAGGAGCAGCAATAGCCACAACAGAGTCTTCAGGATTTTAGTAGAAGTAAATAATAATTAAAAATGGAAAGAAGAACATAATTATAGAACTATTAATCAGCATCCACAATCAAGTATTTTCCCTGGCATCATTGTTAACAGTGTTCATCTAATCCTTTGGAAGAGTTTTTACTTATACTCAACACAATTTATTTTCCATTTTCAGTTCTATTTATCTGTTTTTATGACAATGAATGCTTAATCCACTATTCATCATTGGTCTTACCATGATCCATTTTTGAACATTTAAATCTGATTATAACAGTGATGTATCTTAGGGAATTAACACAGCAGAGTGTGAGCAGCAGGACATTATCTGGCTTTTTATTACTGTGTAGGTAACGTTTTTCAGGCAGTGTTTCTAAATTTTTGTAACAAAAATAAATGAAACAGCTGCTGAAGGGGAATGCAGGAGAAGAGAGGATTAGGCTTAAGGTTAAAATGGGTTAATAACAGCCAGAAAGAGTAGTTTTGTGAGAGCTTATCAGCATCACTCTCTCCATGGATAAAAGAAGAAGCCTGGAAGGAGCTTTGATACTGCAACAATTCAGTTGTGGATGGCTCCCTAGTGCTCTGGTGATTCATTTTTACTGGTTCTGTATAAAAGCACGTAATTCAGAGAAACTTAAGAAAAGAAGACAGGAGTAAAGCTGTCAAAAGTGATAAGCAACAGAATAGACCAGACCTGTTTTTGATGCTATGTTGACAATCCAAAGCCAATGTCTTGTTGATCTCCAAGAAGAGTGAGACCCGAAGTTGGTGGCTGCTGGCCAAGGTAGTGATGGGTGTTTGCAGGCAGCTCATACTGGAGAGGGGAGGTTTCTGCTGCCACAACTCATTGCTTCCCCTTAAGCAGCACAGCAGCAGTGCCACCTGCAAAACACAACCACACTGCAAAGCTTTTGTCAGCACAGCTGCTGGTCAGAAATCACAGCTTACCCAGCTGCTGGGTGAAACAAGAGCTGTAGCAACAGCTGGTGGCAAAGGTCTCTGTCCCACAAAAACCCTTCCTGGCTTTAGCAATTCTGGCAAGACAAGAAACCCAGACCTTTGCCTACCCCAGTGTTGCTGCTCGTAAAAATTGTTAGGTAATTACAGAGCTATTTCATTATAAAGTTGCTCCATTAAGCTGTGCTGAGAACTAGTTTGCAGAGTTCCTTTGGACATAGTTTGGTCAGTTCCCACCAGAAGTTTTTAAACCTTGCCCAAGCCTTTCTTTGCTGTTCATTCAGGATGGTGATAGACTATTGAGGTGGCAAGCAATGGAGGTTTATGAGAACACTATTGCACAATACAACAACAATACAAGTTATCTATTACCCTGATGATACTAGCAAGGTGATTGCTTGTTACACATGGAAATCAAAATAATGGCCATTTCCCTGTAAAGCATTGTAGTTTCCTGCTGCATAACCCAGTTCAAACGTTGCAGGCCTTAAGGAGAAATCTGGATGGGTGCAAGCTGTGTGGCATGTAGGAGCGTGAGAGATGTAGTAGGGAAAGACATCACCTTGTAGGCAGATTTATGTAGGACATTAAAATAAAAAGGTGGAAGGTCTGGACTTGATCTAGTAGAGAAGAATACTTGGATTCTGCTCTTGGACAAACAGTAGGAGAGGAGATTTACAGACCTCTCTGGGCAGTGTTCAAGACCGTGGCTTGTTGTACGTCACTCAACCAGCCCTGTTTCCCCTGCCCATTCTATACTGAAATATGGCCCTGCTGAGAAGGTAACAGAGAGTGGCCAGAGAGGATACAGAGAAGGTGGAGGGCAACCTGGGTAAGGCTGATGTGAGTGAGGGTAATGAAAGAGGCAGTAACAGAGGTGCTGAGACCTTGAGCCAGCTAATCAACACCTTTTGTAAAGCTAAAAACTTTTAAAGAAGAGTCTTCATTTTATAGGCAAAAGGAAAGAATCCTGCAAACTGATTAATCTTTCCAAAAGAGGACTAAAAGCTCATGCAAAGGCAGAATTATGTCCCAGCTCTCCTGCCACGAGCCATTGAACTTCTGGTGAAATATGAAGGTGCCATTTTTGGCCAGATTGGATTAGTGAAACAACCACATCTATTAGCAAAACTTAAGGCACTGTGAGATATAGTTATCCTGTGGAAAAAAATGTGTTGCAATATAAAAGGTAGGCTCATTTGGCATTCTTGAGACGTAAAGTCATTGAAACCGCTTTTGTTAGAACAGCATGGGGAGGGAGCTTATGAATAAGAACGAAAATGCTTTTTGTGTTTATATTAACTGTGAAGTGACTTAGGTATCATACAGAACAGTTCTTCCTTCCTTTCCTTCCTTTTATTATTCTTTCTTTTCTGTACTTCATTGTGATGTTAAGATACATACAATGGAAAACAAATGTTAGGTGAATGGACAACTTGTATTCCAGCTCTGTCTCATTTAATTTTACAGTGACCATATACCCATCTCAGACAGAGGACACAGATACCTCAACTCAAATTTTCAGAGTAATTTGGTTAAAATTTAAAGAAGATTTAAAAAGAACACTATTACAATCTCATATTTTTACATAAACAGGCATAAATGCATTTTCATCCATACATTAGAGATGGGTACCCAGCTCTGACTGAATTTACCTCAGCAGGTGGCTTGCTGGGGTAGGGCAGGAAGAGCTGCCTTGAGCAGGTGGAGAGGCTGGGTCTGCCTGCTCTCCATGGGGAGCCCCAGTAACAGCATTCCATGTCAACACATCGCAATGGAACCTCAGATCAATACTCCTTTGGTTTGCATACTTGTAAGGCTGAATGATTAATTGAGCAAACCATTGTAACAGAATGACAATTCCCTACTGGAGATTGTTAGAGGAGCAGCATGATTCCCTTTCCAGTGAATCTGGAGGTTTGTAGATGTTGTTACATCTCGTTTTTGGAGAACGCTGCTTAGGTCTCTGCTTGATCAGCTGAACAAGAGCTGACAGGAGAGGGACTCATGATGCTCACACGTGAGGGATTGTCTGACCTCTCCAGTCTTGTACTTCCACTGGATAATAAAATGGGACAGAGCGTAGCATCTCAGTATTCTGCCCGCTGCACCCTTCTCTGGATGGTCAGAAAATGGCCTTGCTTAGAAATTCTTATGCCATATTCATGCTTTGGGCTGCTTTTGTTTTTTCACACTGCTTTCAGCACATTAGTAGTTGTTCAGCTGTCCCTTGAGATGGGCAGTCAAAAACTTTGAGTATTTTGTACTCCTCATTCTAAATGTGCTCCATATTTATAGTCCGAAATTCAAAGAATCATAGAACATTTTGGGTTGGAAATTCACAGAATCGTAGAACATTTAAAGCTCATCTAGTCTAACCTCCCTGCAATGAGCAGGGTTGCCTTCAAATAGATGGGGAGGCCCATCCAACCTGTCCTTGAACGTTTCCAGGGATGGGGCATCCAGCACCTCTCTGGGCAACCTGTGCCAGGGTTTCACCACCCTCGCTGTAAAAAAATCTCCTCCGTATTTCTAGCCTGAATCTGTCTTTTAATTTAAAGCCATTACTCCTTGTGCTATCACAACAGGCCCTGCTATAATGTTTGTCTCTGATTTTTCTTTGTCCCCTTTAGGTACTGGAAGGTGCTTTAAGATCTCCCCAGAACCTTTTCTTCCCCAGGCTGATCAAGCCCAGCTCTCTCAGCTTTTCCTCACAGCAGAGGTGCTCCACTCCTCTGATCATCTTCATGGCCTCCTCCAGACTCACTCCAACATGTCCATGTCCTGCTTCCTTCTGCCTTAAACATCTCATTCTGCTCTCAGAACTCCCTTTTCTCTGTGGGACACAAGGCTGACACAACCACTCTCTATGAACCAAACTAAACCCACACCAGGTTCCCTGAACTAAGTAATTGTGCCTGCAGTTGACCTGTGAACCTCGGTTCTCAGAGTTGGCAGCTTTGACTTCCTGTAGCTTTCAGTAGGTGACAAGGTTGAGCCTTCCCCCCCAGGAACCAATTTAAAGCCATTTTCCCTTTTCAGTCTTTTCCATGGGGCACTGTCTCCTGTAACATCCTCTTCCTGGAGATGCTGTCCACTCGTCAGAAGCTGCTACCACTCCTTCCCACCACACCTTCCCCTGGGCTGCTCCTCAGCACCTTTGCTGTCAAACCCAGCTGCCCTCAACCCTGCTGCAGACTTGGAAGTACAGACAATACTGTCACACAAGGGCTGTCCGACACTGAGGTGCATAACAAAGTGGTAACAGGGGATTTGCATTTGTAGTCGGTTTCATCCTCTGCTCAGGGTGACTGCAACCCTTAAGAAATGTAATTCTTGGTGTAGAAATTATAAATACTTCAGTGGCATTCAGTTTTCAAGAGGAGAAAGGAAAATGGTGGTATTTGAGGTACTTGTTATGGTAAATTCTGCAATCTGCACAGAAATGAGGACACGGCAATGTGCATGTGTATTTATTACCTCTGGAGGCTGGGTGGAGCTTTTCAGCTTGTTCTTTGGCAGAAATAGGTTCAAATCCCGGCTTTGACTAGCTGAAAACAGTGCTTCCCTGTCCTTGTCATGCTGCATCTGGTAGAATGAGAGCTGAATTAATCTCTTCAGGCATCCAACTCTACTAACATCTGTGTTCTCCATTCCCAGCCTCTGGTGTGAGCTGCAGAAAATGGCAGAAGTGGCAAAGTTTCCTTCTGATCAGTTCTGCACAGAGGAAATATTACAGAGAGCTCATTTCCAATGGGAGATGTTCATTTCCATGTGGAGAAGTGGAAATAGTACTTTCTAATTAAAGATTAAATTGCCTCTTAGGTAGTCAGACAGGCGTTAAGCCACCTTCTGAGCTCAAGGAAATGGCTTCATGTCAGAAAGGAGGCATGTATCACCTGAGAATATGAACTTGAAGTGACTTGGGGGATTGATATCTAGAGAACAGCTCTTCTAGCTGTATTTAGGTAAAAAACCAGTATGAATTACTGAAGGAATATGCTTGAGACAAACACTCTTCAGCTTGATGCAGAAGTATCTTCAATAAAGGCAAGAAAATCTGTGTGCAGGTGACACAAGAGGTAAGAGCTGATGTTATAACTGGTCTCAGGGGATGTCACTGCCAGGGAGTGGGAGAAGAATCTGACATGAAATTTGTTTTGGGAGACACTAGGCCGTGAATGTCAAAAGGCAAACAATCAAGAGTTAAATTAAAAACAGGAAAATAATTTGCATTTGAAATATTGTTCCTTTCCATACTTCTTCTCCAGTTAAGTGCCATAACTCTATTGAAGGATTCAGAAACACCACAGATCACATCCCTCTCACTTTGCTAATAAAAAGAATATTTACTCCAGAAATTCCATGCTGCTATGATGAGTCACCACCCCAGTGGTCTGCTCTGTGGACAAGTCCCAGAGAAATCACAATATACCAGTGGAGGAAAGTAGGAAGAGTACTGTCAATAAGATTGGTCTCAATTATCTGAGGATTGAAGTAGACTTCTAATCACAGGAATGGTCTCACTCATGACC
>VWYI01014728.1:5156-56103 GCA_013399455.1 Anthoscopus minutus | reverse complement strand
TTAATCCCCACACCTTATCCTTGGTGGGTAATGCCTCCTCTACGTGCCTTCCCAATAAAACCAAAGGTGCTTTGTTTTCTCCTTGTGTGGAGGACAATGGCATCTGGGCTCTCCCATGGTCAGGCTGAGACAATAAGAATGTATTTTTCTTCATGCTCAGTGGTAGAAAATATCTTGCAAGTTGTCCAGAGCCATTAACATTTCAGCTGTATTAGTGCTTCCTTCATGCATGTAATCACAGCCATTGCCACTGCTCCTCTTAGACTTGTGAGAGGAAGTAATTACCAAAGGGAGAGAGGAGACTCAAGGTCAGGATTGTACCTGAGTGCTTTGTTTTTTAGACACCAGCAGTGTCACAAGCCCTGAGAGCCTCCCCCAACTCAAAATAAACATCACGTTGGTGGAGCATGATCACACGTGTCCTCCATATAGAAGCAGAGGAAGTTTAGATGTCTCCCTTTTCTTATGACTTGCAGAGAGCTCCAATGGAGTGAAATGAAGCCTTCCTTAAATGAGTAAAGGAATTTTCGCTGCTCTTTGTATGTGTCTTTCAAGGAATTGGTGGGTTTTCTGCCAGTAGGGTTTCACTATGCCCAATACAGGCCAGCCAGACTAAAACTTGCAGTTTTATATGTATTTCTGCAAATTAAAAAGACATTTTCAGGTAAGTAAAATAATACAACATTTGTCTTGATTTTCCTGTTTGGGGCTTTGACCAATTTTTTTGAATCTCTGGAAAGTGAAAACAAACTTTGTTATTCTAAGAAGCACTTGGCTCTCACTTGTCAATTGTAGAAAAATGGTGTATAGAGGAGGAGAAAATTTATACCCTTAAACTTATGGTCATGAAATAGTTTCACTTCCTTATATGACTGCTGCACAAAAGGGTGTGACAGCCTGTTTTTCTGTCCCCATTGAAACCTTTTCCTTTTTCTATAGTGCTTCAAGATGGACCTTCCCTGGGTGGCTGGCTGTGCCCATTGCCTTTTAGTACATTTTAGTGTATTTTTAGTACATTTTTAGTATGTTTTTCTCTTTATATGTTAATCAAGAGGGGTGGAAATTTTCATTAGCAGCAAATGCTGGAGGAATTTTTGTTAACTTTTTCTGGACTTTTCCAAGCCAAAGTCTTTCTTCTTTATCTTCATGTGAGAATCAGTGAAGGTTGTCTTGAAGATCTGTGACTGTTTATGGTAACCCTGTGGAATAGCAAGGCTTGAAACTTCACTGGTTTTGCTATCACTGTGCTCCAGGAGACATGCTGTGAGGATAGGGAGTTGACATAACATTTCTTCTCCTGTCATCTCTGATGATGCAGATGCACAAATGAGGTTCTAGTTGTTTACTTGCATGTTAATTTTAAGCTTAATTAGCAACACAAGGGGTGCAGGGAATTAGTGTTTGACAAATAGAAGACGACACATTTGGAAGGAGAACGAAGCAATATTTGTTTTGAAGCTCCTAAGAGGCTGTTGCAAACTATGAAGAGAAAAGGAGAACAAAGTTGAACTACAGGAAAAGTACTTAAGGGTGTGTCCTTTCAAGTACTCCTTCCTCTAATTTAAAAGGGCAATGACTGCAAATATAAAGAGGAGAGCAAAATCTGTCCTGTACTTAATTTTTTGGAGGAATAAGAGCCAGTATGAGCCTGGCTGTTCACCTCCCCAGGGAAGACATGGGATTAAGGTACAAAGGAAACATGCATCCACTGGCCCCTGTGATTCCTGCCATCCTTTAATAGCTTTATTCCAGCCTTATGTTAGTTAAACAATCAACAGTAGAGATTGTTTCCTCTAGCTAGCTATTGCTGAGGCACAGGGAGAATGGCTTTAAGGACCCCTGCCAATTTGCTTTACCCCTAGTATTTCCCCTTCCCAGGTGAAGAGCAGCCTTTGTGGAGGATCTCACCTTCTGATATTTTTGAACCTTTCTTAGACTGCAAAATGGCGCCAAGGGTCACATAAAAACTCATGGAGAGTCAAGACTGGATCTGAGGGATGTGACCTGTATTACAAGCAGCAGCACCAGTTGTTCAGGAGGTAAGATTTACCACTGGCTCACGTTGTACTACTGCTCCTGGTGTGTTTAGAGGCCATATCTCTTCCTTCTCTCCTGCTGTGCATGTCATCGCTCACCTGGAAACAGAGCAGCAAGATCGAAGCACACGAAGCAGCTACACTGCACTTGCAAGGGACTCCAAAGCCTTGTGCCTCTGTTCTTGGTGTCAGCTGAACAACCTCAGCAAAACACAGCGGCCTGCCTGCGCAGCTTTTCATTCTGAGAGCCTCTGGAGGGCAAGAACTCTATTTAGAATTGCAGGAGGATCAGTAAGAGCAGTAAAATCGGTGCTGTGCACCTCCTGCATGAGAGCTAAGGGCTCACAGTTCCTGTGGCATAGGTTTGAATGATTATCTCTGCACAGCAGTGCCTTGCACAAGAAGCTTGTGTCAGGTCCTCTCAGCAGCTGGAGCCCCTTCTGGTTTTGTTTATTTTAAAATGTCATTTCAGCAGTGCTGATGAGCAAGGGCACATGGAGAGGGCACAGCACTGTCACCCATGCTGCAGGTCATGGGCAACAGATCAGCACCTCTCATCCTCAGAAAGGCTCCATCAACCCCTGTCCTCCACGGGGCTCTCTCAGCTCACCTGTACATGTGAGGGCACCCCATAAATTTGCTCTGTGTTACCCCTCTTGCTGTTTTGCCTGGACTGTACTTGGTTTTTCCCGGTAACTGTGCCAGCTGTGGAGAGTTCTTGTGGAGACATTGGGTCCTGCTTCCATTTCCCCCACTCCACAGCTCTGTGACCAGAATTTCAGTGGCCATTTATTGCCATTATTGGCTAAAACCTTTGGAGTTTGGCATGTTTCTGCTTACATGTACAGAGTTTGAAGGTAAAGTGTGAGTCTCTGCCAGGTATGTTTGGGGCTTGTAGTTGATTTTTATTGGTTTTGTTTTGTTTAATTTTGTTTAGTTTTGGTTTTTTCCTCTAGAAAATTACAGCTCTGGTGCTGGGCTCTCTTCTGTTCCCTGCTAAACTGGTGATCATTTAGTAGAAATTTCAGTGTGACTGGTAGTAAAGTGAATTTAGTCTGGGGCTTCTGAGCAGAGCAGCTGGCCCTGCATAGATCTATCTGCAATGCCCTGCATGAGCTGGTCTATACATTTTAAATTGTGCTTTTTTACACCTCCCCTGAGAAACCATTTGCTTTTTCTTGAAACAATAAGCATTGGAAACTGGACTGGCTCCCAAATGCCATAAATATTTTTCGTGGTTTTGGGAGAGACTTCCAAAAGCATTGACTAAACTACAAGCAGAATTAAACATATACACTTACAAGAAATCAACCTTTAATATTTACCCTATGTCAACTATCTTTATATTTTAACAAAAAAATCTATTACAACATTTCTCAGAGTTTTGAGTTGTTAGTGCATTCTGTAGTTATTTATGGCAGATGTTAGTATATGGCAGATGTAGGGAAATAGCAACCTTCAACAGCCCTTTGCTCAGTTGCTTAAAAGGAAAAAGCCCGTTGCACATTTTAAATGTTACCAGCTTTAGTAAAAGGCATAGAGAGACTTCTTCCTCCTTCTGACTGACTTAAGCCAAATGTTTTCTGTCTTCCACCAGGGACTAAGTGAAGGATGCTCGAAGCTTCCTCAGCAAAGTTTCCTGAAATCACAGGAGAAGTTTTCCTTGTCAGGAGTCAATTCAAGGCATCAGCAAAAACCCTGGTTCTTAAATCAGCACACAGTAATACTTTCCTTTTTGTAAAAAGTCAGCTTTCTCTAGATCAAAGAGGGATTTTTCTAGAAATAAGAGGGATGTAAGGATACATGTTCTGGTTATATTCTCTATGCACAGATTATCTGAAGTTTTTCCAAAAATATTTCTGGACTACTGTTGCATATTTTTATTCAGTCTTTTATTTTTCCTTTTCCTAGCATTTTCAATTGACTTGGTTTGCTCAACAAAATGTTGAGATGAAAATTATAAATCTATTTCCTTCTTATGCAAAAAAAAAAAGGTGGATTTTGATGTTTAGTTAACTGATTATTTAAAAAAATGTATCAGGATATAACTTCTATTTTGCTGGCAAAGTTTTGGGTCACGCTCACTTTTTGAGTCCATGGCTATCATAACTGGATTGAACCTGACAACTTTTTGGCAGACTTCTGCAGCTGAATAATAAATCCATTGAGGTTCATGTAATAATTCAATTCTGCTCCACCTGTGCTTGCCAGTCACTCATGCTCAAATAAATCTTATTAATAGGACATAATGCTCCAGACCTGTGTTGACTTTGATCCTGTTCCTCTTTAAGGAAACTCCTGCCCCTTTCCTTGTGATACCAGTTTCCTGTTCTTTGTGCTACTACAAATAATATACTCCATACTTTTCAGTTTAGTCTTTTTACTGTACTTTGTTTATGCATTGTTTTTGTAAAATTGTTCTGCTTACATGACTGAAATTATTCTTGCAAAATTTCTCTGCTCAAACCTCCTTGCATTTTTATCAAAGTTTGTATTGCTCCCCTCAAAGAGACTCTTGTCTCCAATTTCCGCAGTAAGTTTCCTATGCACTTAAATTTTTCTCCTAGAAAAGGAGAAAAGGTCTATCTGTCAAGATTTTTGGGTTTTTTTAAAATCCATTTTAATTTGGAGAATGAAAAAACATTTAACTTGACCCAGATTAAAAAAAGACAAAGTTTTTGAAATCCAGAGGACATTTCTGTAGAATTGTTACCAGAAGTCGTCTTTATTAATGATGCTCTAGTAGCTGGGTAGTCATTTAGGGACTATGTTATGTCCCCATATTTTATAACATATGTGGAAACAACTATTAATTCCCCTCACTGGTGAATGCAGTGCTATATTCAATTTTGTGCATTCATTCCTATTCTTCAGCAATTTTTAAAATTATTTATAGAACAGGATTTCTACCTACTTTTACAAAAACAGAAGTGATATTTTCTTCTTTCTTTGACATACTGCTTTGCCTCTTAATGGACACCTAGCTGTTTGCACTACTTCTCTTCATACAGGAATTGTTTCCTTTTTCAGTTCTTATTTTAAGGGAGATTTGCTGGTCTGGTTCTGTTGTCTAACCCAAGAGTCCAGGTGCCTCTTGTAGCTGCATTCCTGTCTCCATATGTGATAGGAGTGTTTATGAAGATTAGAGATGAAAATCCCGCCCCTGTGGGATTTAACCAAAAATAGTGATATGTGGAAGGGAGGATGAATGAACTAAACTCAATTAAAAAAATAACTTCTAGAATAGTGATGTTTCCTGCTCTGCATTCTGTATGATATTTCCCTAATAGAGAAGACATTACCCTCCCATATATCCCTTTTTTCCCCTTATATCCCCTTCCCACTGAGGTGTTTCGTGTCTTTTTCCTGTGTGGCTCCACACAAGGCCCAGGAGCAGTGGGTGATTCAGACTACACAGTGTTTTGCCTTGCAGAAGGTTGTGAGTGGGCTGAATTTCCCTGACTCATTGGAGAGGCTGTGTGTGTGTGAGAAGGGCCCAGCACTAGGGTGGGACAGCAGAGCCTTCCCTTGGGGTGAGGTCCTTTGGGAGGGAATGACCAAAAGAGGGCAGAGCGATGGAACTTGAATTTTAATTCCCTCGAGGTAGAAGATGGTCAGAAAGAACCAGCAGTTTGATGTTAAACAGTCCATAGAACATAGAGCAGGCTGGGACTGCTCTATTTACCCCTGCCCTGAGCCACTACAACACACTCACTGTTTTCTGGACCGCACATTCTACAGGTAGTGATGCTGCTTTATCCTCTGGCATCATGCCTTCCCTGGGCAAAGTTCATTTGCACTCACTTTTGCTTTCCTGCACTGCTGTTTTTCCCGATCATGGAGGAGCCATGGTGCTTTTCCAGTGTATCTTATCTGGGTGTGCTGAGGAGACCAAACAACAACCACCTCTTCCTAAATCTTTTGGTGTCACAAGTAGTGCTCCAGAGGCAGACATAAATCAGGCCTGATGACTTCTCCTTCTCTGCTGTAATACACCTAGCTCCATTAACTTCAGAACATGAGTCCCCATCTTTCAGAAACCATCACTGCTTTGACGTGTTCAGGGCCTGAAGGGAAGAGCCTGGTGCTGAGGAAGGGGGGGAGCCACATCCCAGCCAACCTTCACACTCTGTTTTCTTCCCTGAAAACACCTGTGTTTACTGATGTTGGTTGTGAGCACAGGGCAGCTCCAAACAAGGAGCTCAGTGTGAGCTGGAACAGAAGCAATTTCAAACAAGAGACGATTTAGAGCAATCAGCAGCAGCCCTAACATGAAACTCATGGAGCCTGTGCTCCCTTCCCATGCCATTAGTATCAAGTGCAGCAATCATGTGGACAGAGACACGATGTCACTTTGCTTTCCAGTCTCCCTCTGTGGATGAAGGCTCTTTCCTGCTTCTCCCCATTTCACAGCCATGACCAGTCCCAAAAGGGCTGGGAATTAAATATAGGTCTCCTGGTTCAAAAGTTGCTTCTGAAAAGGCTACTACTGAAAAGACTGTTGCCCTTTCTCCAAGCATTGGGTTTGATTTCTTTCTAGGAAATGCTGACTAAGGAAACATTGAAGAATGAAAAATGCTTAAGCATTTTGCATTGTGGCACCAAAAAGAAATACCTTAGCACAGTAGTTCTTACCCCACCGTCCCACCTCTGTTATCTGAGCATATTGTTACAAGGCTGTTCAGAGGCTGACACACACTTTGCTAATACAGATTGTCTTTCCCTGCAGTAAAATGAATCTTTTGGTATCCCCCATCACCTCCCATTTTAATCTTCCCACTCTTCAGCTCTTGTAAGCAGTACCTCTAAGCTTCAGGGAGGACTGAGTAGCCACCAGAGTCACCTGCTCACACACTCTGAAGTCTTTAGACAGACATCAGAATTCATATTCTGATTCCAACATAAAAACTGTTTGCATTTCTGTGCTTTCTCTCAGTATTCTTTTGGTACTGGGATACAAATAAATGTTTTTAATCCATCTGAGGACTTTCAACCACCATTTGCTGATGAACACATCTATGAATAATAGCAGTAGGGCAATTGTATCTGTGCCTTCTTCATGGTATTTCTGTGCTAGAGCTACAGCAGCTGAAATGAGCAGGGACACAGCATAGATGGAGCAGTGTGATCAGGACACATTAATTTGGAGGCAGAGCTATCCCATGGGGCTGATGTGATGTGGTGGTGTGCAAGGATAAGAAACTGTCTGATAAACCCCCAAATGCCTCTTGGGTACTAAAATGCCTCCAGTTTTTCAGTCCTGGAAGAAACATCTCCACGTCTCTCCAGACTCACTGATGACTGAATCATCTCATTATAGGAGACTACCACAAGCACATCTCCAGCAGTACTCTCTCAGCACTTATCTCAGCAAAAGAACAGCAGTTTCACAGTCTGAACAATTTGCTAACTCAAAAAAATTTACTACTAAAGTGAATGGTTAAAAATGACAGCTTAAAAAAGGGTATCTCATAAAAGTAAATTGAGTTTAGAGAAATGAAATAGGATGGTCTATTAGTTTTTGGCTTTCCCAAATCCTGTTAATTTTGGGTCCTGGTCACTTAAGTGTTTTACTTAATTAGATCACTAAAAATAATGAGGTACATGTTGCTGATGTAAAGGAAATTCCAGCAGCGATTGTATAGAAACTGATAAGGATTTGCCGCTGATGTAGTTCTTTGAAATAAGAGTTGAAAAGATGATAATTATTGTAGAAATCTTATTGACTTTAGTCAGTGGTTACATAAAACTGTCCTCAGCTGTTAAAGGCAAACCTTCTTCCTCAGAAATAAGGCAATATTTTCCCAACAAGGGCATTGTTTGGCATTACAGATGCCATCTAAGAAAAAACACATTTCCTCCATAGAAGGAATTTAACAGGCTTCCTCTGTACATATGGAGCTATAATTTGGATAGGACTCTGTGTCAAATAAGACAAAAGGCACCTAAATAATCAAAGCTGGGCTTATGGTTTTGGGCAAATTCTCAGCTTTTCCTGCAACAATCAATAATATGAAAAGTGCATCTCAATTCATGTCATTTAAGATATCGCAAAGGGCTGGTGGTTTGTGATTAGCACTGAGGAGTTGGGGATCTGGGTGCAGAGACTGGGGATACAGTGTCATTACAGAAGGCCTGTAGGGCCATGATGTGTCCCTGGGACCAGACATCATCAGCACAGGATTTGGGGGACAAGGCAGATCTGCTGGGAGCTCTAGGCCATGGCCCCGCATAGACAAAATGCCAATTCTCCATGGTGCCAAACTTAAGGGCACCAAGTCCAAAGAAAACCCCAAAAACTGGATTTTCACTGCTAATGTTCTTACAAACAGCTGTCCCAGGAGGTGATTTGCCACTAGCCTGGACTTTCCTGGGGCCAAGGATGACCCAGGATCACCCTGCACAAAGGTCAGGTGAGCCTCTCCATTCCTCCTCATGTTGAAGTGCCAGGAGGGCTCCAGGCTGGAGTGTGTCCTGCCTAGATGCACAATAGCTGAGTAGTTTTTTGGTGGATTTTGGGTGGGTTTTCCCAGTAAGGCACAGCTGTTCTGCCTCTGCTGAGGAGCTGGGCACTAACAGCTCTGTGAAGGAGACTCCATGGGGCAGAAATGTCCTGATGGCAAGTGTTGTCTCCACGAGAGCGCTCTTCTGCTGCTCCTCTTGGCTGCTGCTGATCTTGGTGTGACCCAGGGAGTTCTTAGCCCTCAGAGCTAGACAAAGGGTTTTCAGTCCTGCAAGTCTGCTGCACAACAACTGTTTTCTTGTGCTGTCAGCTTTCACACAGACTGATAGCTGCTTGCTGGTTTGAAAGCTGGAATGCTTGATACTTTAGGAGGTTGAGGTTCACCTTGTAGCAGATAATTGAGTCTCAGTGTCACCGAATTCCAGATTCGTAGAATGATTCAGTTTGATTCAGTGCTCTTCCATGTACTCAATACTATGCTTTTGTTTCTTTCACCTTTCCCCTAAAAGCTTGCACATCTTCAGAAGCAAACTCCAGGTAAAATGCTACAGCTAGAGTGGCAAAATGTTCTGTTCAGTGTGGGTGTTAAAAAGATATTGCAAGCAGTTTCACTAGCACTAATAAGGGTAATTGGAATTGTTTGGCTTAGAAGAAGCAGGGTGGGTTTAAAAACACAAAAGCTACAGAATTCTGTCAATAGGGAATGATACTTTTTATTATAAACATATAAATTCCTATTCTGGACAATAAGCGCTGAGAACAGCAGGGTTAGGAACATTATGGCTTTGAGAATAACTAACCCAGTAATTTGAGTCATAGAAGAGGCTTTTTGAATCCTGGTCTTCAGAAAAGATTTGGGTGAATCTTTAGAAAAATTTCTGTTATATGTCCAGTTACACTGAACTCATGCTTAAAAGGAAAAGAGGAGCATGAACTGAAATCCTGACTTCAGGAATAGTAATGGTGTTATTTGCTTAAGTGGGAGAAATTGCTTCTGAGACTTGTCTTAGGAGAAGGATGATGTGGCTTACAGTTATTCTAAAAAGGGATTTCTTGTGTAAAATTAATACAAACTGTCAAAAATATCTTCCTAAGAAACAGGGAAGAGGCTGTGGGAAACTGGCCTAAATGTTAGTTCAGAACTGTGGCATAACATATTACTCTGTTTATCTGAAAAGACAAGAGAAGAATAGCAGAAATAATTGTATTGGGAGCACTCTAAGTCCTGGTAAGTGTGAGATAATGAGGCTTAAGATTCTTCCACTGAGATTAAAATAAATTGTATTACACTGTACTTGCTGTGGGCACCAGTGCCTGTGGATGATTATCAAGGCTCAGTTTGCTCATGGTAGCTGTTTCTTGATCACCTGAATGTACAGGTTGAAAGAAAAAAAAAATGTAAAAAACCAACTTCATAAACCACCAGAAGTAGTGAGACTGGGATTTAACTTTACCATTATCTGGAAGATCAAAGCTGCTGGCTGTCTAGTTTTGTCTTCCCCTCTCATACCACGGCAAGCAGCCCATTTACCCCATAGGTACCTAAAAGATATCAAAAGCTTTTTATGCTCTTTCCAAATACATCAGCTAGTCTAATAAAAATGAAGGCATCTTTCCCCATATTTATTTGTATCCTTAAAAGCCTATAGCATTCCCACCACCATATCCTTAACACATTCAAAAAGGGGGGGAAAACAGATGGGAAATGGGGGTTAACCCTGTATCTTTTATGTCTGATGATAACCCTGTACCATTACTGCCCAGTCAGTTAGAACAGTCATCTAATAATACTTATCTATTTTAGTGCTAGGAGTGTTCAGGTTTAATTGGGTGAAGTATTGCATTTTTGATATCACTTCCTTTGCTCTGCCCTGATCCACAGAAATCTGAAGCTGACTTTATCAAGCCACAGCTGCTCAGAATTGTCTGCAGTTCAGGTAGGAGACACTCATGTCTGTAAATATTGACTTTCTCCTTCAAACCCTGCTGTGGCTGACATATGCTGTTCTCTGTTCCCTCCTTAAAGCCCGTTAATAATACTCAGGAGTTCAACATAATCCTGACTCCTTTCATATTACTGAGCCAGTGACTCCTTTTCTCATATCAAGCCAGTTAACCTCTGATCTATTAACATTAAACTATAAAATTCAATTAAGTAAGGGCTGGGCTGTAAATAATCGAGAACAGGCTACGGGGTAATTAGATATTATGAACTGGGGTTGAAGAAGATCTAATAATTTGAGGAGAGATGCAAATCCACAGTGAAAACCTCTCTGGAGCATTGCTCTCTTCATTTAGGGGCTGATAGGGAGGCTGGGCAATACATACGCCTGCCAACTAGTTTGTCAATACTGAGTGGGTTCAAGAAGTAAGTATAATGCTGACATGACCAATATGGAATATGTGACACAGTCTAAGTAAGTTGGATTAGTATTTCTTAATTGGTGTAGGAAACATGTTGTAATTCAGATATATGAACACTGCTAAGCATCTTCATGACTTATGCATGGCTATTCCTAGCTGCTATGGAAGCAAACCATGACATACTGCAGACTTCTTCTGTTGATAATAAAACCAAATCTTCTGGTAAATAACTCAGTAGAAAGTCCTGGTGTCCCATAGGATTTTTTTCAGGCAGCACTCTGGGGAAAAAGGTTCAGAACCCAATGGATCTGACTGAGTTAGAAGACCTACTCAGACCTTATGGGATCACTGATGTAGGAGACCCTAAATTTCAGGGCAGGGACATAAGGTCCCTTGATAGCCACCAAAAGGCTCCTTTTGACCCAACTGTGTTTAAAACCAAGCTTTTTGCGTTTTGAAAGCCACTGGTGTTTGAATCTGAACATTTTCAAGGAAATCTTGAGAAATTTGAGAAGGGAATGCTTCTTGCTATTCTCTCCTGATATTTTCAAGCCTTGCAAGAGTTGAGGCAGTTTGCCTGCACTGTGGAAATTACTGATAATTATCCACCAGTTTGCAGCACTAACTCAAAATGTGACAGAACAGTATTTCAGTACGACTAAGTCAAAACAGAGTCTAACTGGGCTAAGGCATTTTGAACTCAGTGGGACCGCTCCTGTGATTAGAATTAATTTACAGCTCCAAAATGAGTGTAGATTTCACTATCAGTTTATTCACTTCCATTTTAAGGGTAGGCGTACAAATTATATATCTCAATAAGGGACCATGAACGATAGCCTCAAATCGTATCTTTGAAGCTTGGTCAGCACTTTATTAAAAAAAAAACAGAATGGAAAAAGGGATATTTTCTGCTCCTTAAAAGAGCAGCTGATTTTTCTGAGTACATACTTTTCCTAAAGTGTAGAGAAAATCCTCCAGACAGCTGAATTATTGCCATCTATCACTAAAGCAGTCATCCTGTGCTTCTAGCACAGTGTCTGAGCTGAGGTGCACTGAGTATCTCCATGATTCTCCCTACTTCACGTGTTTGACACTGCTTACGTGCCGTGAGCCACAGTTCTTCTCAGGCTAGCTCAGCCTTGCAGCAGCTCGTGCCAGGCGTGGGACAGCCTGGGATATTCAGGGACAATCCCAGGCCGGCTCAGAGCCCTGCACTCTCTACAGCTCTAGGGAGGAGCTTGGTGGTGGTGAAGGTAAAGAATGAGGGAAGGACTCTTCAAGGAAGAGCCACGATCTTTATCCCAAGAAATCCAGACGATGAAGAGCAATTAAGCACGCTGACAGGCAGTTTTATATGGCAAGGGAACAGGGGGTGGTTACAAAGCATCTCCAATCAAAAGTAACAAGGGGAGGTTTGGGGGGTGGGATTAAGGACAAATGGTACTTACTATGGTAAGTGATGGGGTGGAGGCGATGCTTGAGGGACAGAGGAAACAACCAAAGGGACATCAAGTTCTGGAGAAGGTTCTGGAAGGAAAGGCAGGGTTTACAGTCACTGACAGGTATGAGGGGTAGGGCTTAGGGGACAAGGAACATGCCAGAACAAGGGGTGTGGTACAGAAGGCTGACAAGAAAAAGGGCAGAACCAAACTTTGTAACAAACCATTACAATTTAGAAGGAAGCATGTTACCAGGGGAGGACTGAGCAAATAATTTCGCAACAAAAAACTGAATAAACTCGAATTAACTTGCACACACACACAACACTTACAGCCAGCAAAGTCCTGTGAAGTTGTGCTTGAACTGCTTGCAAGAAAAAGCGAAGGAAAATTCAGGCTAATGTAATTTCCTGCTTTCCTACAAGCCTCTTCCTGTCCAGGGTTCCACAAAAAAAATGGGGAACTTATTTTTCAGAAGAGAAAGCACAGCTTTAATGCCAATATAGCAGCTAGTGTGGTTCATGGGGCCATTTGAACAATATTTTTTCAGATTCAGAGTGTATTCATGACTGCCTTGTGATCTCAATAACAATCCTGAATCCCCTGGGTAGCGCACGGCAGAATGTCTTGTCTTAAATTAATTCTATTTGAGGCTTCCTCTGGAGTCCCAAGTAAAGTCAATGTCCCTGGAGTGCATGAAGAGGCAGCTTTGGAGGTAAACTCAAGATCTCAGCTCAGCTTTGGCATTTATTCATTATGTGGCAATTCCCAGTCAGGGTCTTAAAATGTTCTGCCGGAAATACACGCAAATGGAAATTCTGCAGAAGAGGGAACATAGATACTGTTTATAGATTAAAAGTAGGTTATCAGGATATTAAATTATTTTAGTGAAAATTTGTCTGAAAATCAAAATCTCTTGGGTTGAGATAAAAAGAGAAAAAAAAATTGCACTAAGTTATTTCTGTCAGTAGTTTGTGATGACTTCAGTGGTCTGTAGAATTTTGCCTGCACTGTCAACAACATTGTTATCGAGATCCAAATGAAAACATAGTCCTCACCTTTTGAAAAGCAGACATAAATGCTATAAAAAAGGAAAGAGCACAAAGCATAAAGAAATTGCCCTCTTTAATCCACTTTATATCTATGCTACAAGCTTTGCTGCAAGATACTTCATAGTGATAACTCTATGCCCTCCTTTCACAGCTAAAACAGAAAAGTGAATAAATGATTCAGCTTTTAATCCCTCTCCAAACACAAAGCCCCTCTGCTTGTTTGTGAATCCTTTCTTTGCTCCCTCTTAATTATGTCCATGTGTATCAGCAATCACTAGTGTCTCTAATGATGAGGGAAAACTTGCAAAGGCTGAATGCTGAGAGTGGCAATTCTGAAGTGTGGGTTTGCTTGTACACTGTTTTGTTGGTTTCTGTTATGTGGGGGTAGGATTATTTTCCAATGTGCTGCAGAAGTGGCATGCCTCGGGCATAAAAAAATTGCTTCTTGGAACCCTAATCAAGAGAAGAATCAGGAGTAATCAAGTAAAACAAGAGGGTTTTTGCTTTTTTACCTTTCTATTTTTTTAAAAAAAAAGTTATTTCAAAGGTTGATTTTGTGTGAAATAAGAAAACATGCAGTTTGTGCTTAATGCTATATTTAAGGAGATAAACATGTTAGGCATTGCAGTTTGGGGTGATAATAGGTGGCAATTTACTTATTTATTCATTCCAAATATCTGCATGCACATTAATGGAGCATCTCTTCGTGGATGTAGGCATCTTATGGTACATAAAAATCCGACAAAATTAAGACAAGAAAGAGCACTACAAACTAGGAAAAGCTTTTTTGGACACAAAAATAGCCGTCTGCAAAACTGATATCCTTCTGATCTATTCTTCTGTCTGGTTTCTTCCTACATTTCTTTCAGATCATCTCAATCCTTATGTGCAAGTGCATCCCCTGAATCTCTGAAACCCTGTAAGGGCCATCCCCAGTGGGAGTTTCATGTGCCCTCAAGAGCAGACCCGGGGTCCTTTGGCAGCAAAGATAATGAGGATTACAAGCTGCAGTATTCTCAGAAAGGATATTCCAGCAGTATTTTCTTTTCTTATGTTCAAAGCAGGGCTCAGCATTTCTGTTGGTCTTATTTGTGGATACATGGTGAGAGAGAGTGCATTGGATCCCAAGAAATTGTGAAGAAGAAGAAGCACACTAGTGCAGAGATGTAGAAGTGGTGCCAAATTCTGAAACAAACGACTTCAGACTATTTAGAATTATAAAAAAGCACCCAAGCATCTTAAAAGGCTTACTGGACATACTTTTATTACATTTTTTTTTAATAAGAAACCATACAGAGCTCCCATTTTACCTGTATGCGCACACATTTAAAGCTTCTCAATTTGGAAAATCAATCTCTCAAAAAGTTAAGACATGGCAGTATAAAAGAATGATAGTTAGTCTTATTTTCATCACTTTGGACATATGATGCTATGGTATGGACTTTAATAATATGTAAGCATAATTGATATTTTAATTTCCATAGGAATTTCACTTCTGTGTTTCAAGACTAACAGCTCTCTACTTTTTTTCCCCCCTTAGGTGTCGCCTGGCTGAAGGAGTAATGAGAGGGAAAGTTTTGCTCAATTTCTGCAATCTTTAGACCCTTCTCAGTAAAAGCAGTATATTCAGAAATTAGATGCACATATATGGTTGCACAGCAGCTCGTGTTCTAATCTCTAACCAAATTCAACCTCTAGATTCCCATGACCATCTGAGTGGGAGCGAGGTAAAAGTGCAATTTTCACTGCCTGTGAGGGGAGGCTTTGGGAATATGTGCCACAGATTTGTCCTTGGCTGATGCCTGAATTTTTTCATGAGAGTGGTGGTAAGTACACAATGCCACGTGGTGTCCTGAGTGGCTGCTTTCTGAGGCAGAGAGCCACTTCCAGTTCAGGTGTGATTTACAGCCTGCTCTTCCTTTCTTCCTGACCAATTGCATGAGCTCTTTAATAGTCTGGGCTGGTGTGTTCTTATATAGTAAAATAATCCCCTGTATTCTTCATTTCACTTAAAGCAGGTACATTTTCTGTGCAGCTCTTTAGTCACAGAGTGAGTGAGGAATAGGAAGGTGATCTTCAGACACATCTGGTGGCCCCATCACAGGGTGTGCTGGTGACTGGAGAAGGGTTGTCCAGGTGTTGGATGTGCAAAGAGCAGCCCCAGTTTGCAGTCACCTAATTAATGACAGCAGAGCCTCATGAGAAGAAAAGCCTGAAGTGGCCCATGAGATACAAACCTGCAGCTCTCAGATGATGGTAGCATGGGTGAGCTACTCCTGGTGCTATCTACAGAATGCCAGCAACCTGCAGGGGTTAAAAACTGGATGGTTTTTGTATTATGGACCTTAGATCCCTCTTTGATAGCTGGTTACTGAAGATGATGATCTTTGCGCAGGAATTAACAGGGAAAGAGGGATTTAAGGAGAGAAAATTTATGTGAAGGTGTGGCAGATGGAACTGGATATCAAGGAGAAGTTCTGGTTGGTGTTGTAAAAGCAGCTGGAAGATATGCTGTGGTAGTAGCAGTGTGAATATGAAGAATGCAAAGAGAAGCTCATTAGAAAGAAGCAGAAATATGAATTCACAAATTATCCAACCTGAAATGCTCTGAGGTATATGAATAGCAGACTTTTTGGGGGTTGCCTCTCCACACAAAAAAAATCTGAAAGGATCCCCTCTCCTTCAGCTGAACCAGAAACAATATGTGTTAGAACCTCCTAATCCAGTTTGAATTCACCTTGAACCTCTTGTTAAAAAGGTAATTTTTTTACTAGCTCTCTGCTCTACTACAGCCCAACAAGGTTCTTCCTTCTATGATCAAAAATTGGATCACGCAGCTGGAAGGCTGACAGCCACGAGACACTGAGACACCTCATGTGGAGGCTTCTTCCTTGGTCCTGTAAAAGCTTGGACTGAGCAAGAGCAGCTGGATGCTAATCATGCAAATGACATCCTTAACCAGTCTGTGCAACAAAAAAGGTGAGTTGTTGCTGTTAATTGCACCCATGTGACTCCCCACAAAACTGTCCTGAATTTCCAGCACAACTCAGAGTAGACCTACTATTTGTTCTCTTTTGCTTTTCTCTTTGTTCTATCTGCTTTCCTTCTATCTGCTCCAAGCTCACCTTCATATTTTAGAGCATCTTGAAGTATTTCACAAATGCAGGTTAATTAGCAGTTTCACACCAAGCTTTACAAATAGGCAGGAACCTTTTTCTAGCACAAGACTGGAGTGGTTTGCTCTGCCTGCTTTGGATCTGAGGCATGGTGGCTGTGCTGGACAAAATGGGCATCTGCTTATTGAAGATGACACAAGGAATGATTTTTTTTTTGGTGCAGGGTGAAGCTCAGCTACCCATTTGCTTAGAAATCTCTAAGGATGACAGCCAAAACCCCTCCTTACCATCTATTCCAGCTTTTGAATATCTATCTCCTAGCTACAGCAGACACAAAGAACACCTTGTCTTTTTTTTGTGTATATCTTTTATGTTGTTGATGTTTGTTTTCTTGGTCTCCTTTTTCCCACTGAACTGAGCCCCAAGCTTGTCCCATAGGTCACATTTTCTAGCGCTCTTGTTGTTGTTTTTCTCTACTTTCTCTGATCCATGCATTCCTTGAACTGTGATGTTCAAAGCAGAAGAGCGTTTTCTTAGTGATTTGGTCAGCTTTGAGTTGCAAAGAAGAAATTCTGTTTGTATTTCAAGAGTTATTTTATGTTTTTTTTTTTTTCCTTTTTTTTTTTTTTGCTTTTTAAAGCAGTTTGACATTGGCTCCTCTTTATTTTGTGATCCTCTAAAACCCCCAAATCCTTTTCATAGAAGGGCTGCATAATCAGTTGCTCCTTATCTCTTATGCAGTTGATTATTCTGTGGAGTTTGCACTTGTGTGCTCTGCATCACATCCCTTACAGGCTGCTTCTCCAAGGGGACAGTCTTATCAATTCTTCCCACTGAAAGGCAGAACATGCTTAGTTTATAGATAGGTTAAGCATATTCACTGTAATTCTGGCTAGTTTAGTGTCCAGGGAGAGTGTGACTGTATCTGCAACAAATTTGGAAAATAGCATGTAATTTTTCTTTTCCTTGAACATCTTTTATCCCAGTCATGGGTAGGACATGTGCCTGCTGCTGAGTACTATCACAGAACTACTTTGTAACAGAGCAAAGTTAAATCTAAAAGGATAAGGGAGAATGTAGCTTATTGAAGCACTTCTTTTCTAGGAGAATTTTTTAAAAACATTCAGAATTTGATGTCCTGGTATTTCCTGAGGGTGAAGTCACAGACTGTAGTATTTCCCACCAGCTCTAAATCAGAGCTGAGTTACAGCAGGGCTCCTTTTCACATGCCAAGCTATAGAGGAGGTTCAGGAACTTCATGCTGCCTCTTTGCATGAGCCCAAAGATGCTAAGTCTGGTAATTAGTAACTAATGGAAATTAATACATGACTAATATGGGGGAATAGTTTAGGTCCTACTTACGTTCTGCTATAATGAGCAACACTTGCACTTTCATGGTTGCTATTATCACAATGTGAGCTCTGACAGAATAAGAGAGCTGGGAGTATAATCAATTTGCAATAATAATAAAGAAATTTGGTCTGGAGGAAACCAATTCAGGGTTTGAATAATGGAAATGCAGTACTGTTCAGTCAGTGACTAAGCCAAGTTGATGTTGTATAGGTCAAATGTCACAGCTCACTTGGTCTGCAATTTCTAGTGGGACATAAAAACCCTTCAGATAAATTGTCTTCTGCAATCTGCATGGTCTGTTTCTGTTTGAATTTTCACTCAGTTGTGCCCCTTTTCTTGGATGTGGTTTTGTGCTCTGATGTACAGCAGCTGCCCTGAGCTGGTGGTTTCAGCCAGTCCAAATCTCTTCTCTGAGCTCACAGGATGCTTGGTGCTGTCTGCTGGCAAAGAGCTGCACCAGATCAAGTTACTGCAGCTCTTGCTCAGGCGCCAATTAAGAGTGATCCTGAAATGTGTTGTGGAACATAGCCTGAGAAACCTGACAGCTGTGTTATGGAAAGCAGGAAGATTAGCTTTCCCCCCTAAATCACTGAGAAATCCCCGGTGACACGGTGTTTGTGAACAATGAATATAAATAATATGTTCATTTTTTACACATATGTTTTAAAATATACAAACAGTTTAGGAGCTGGAATTACATCTCTAAAATCCCTGTGAACTTTGCTTTACTTCTTCCCATCTCAGTAGCATAAATCTTGCCTTGGGGAGCTATTTGCAAGCCCAAGCAGGGGATTTCAAACCTGTGTGAGCACCTCCTGCCCATATCACAGCAGATCAATCAATACCACAGCAGCGCAATAATTCTCTGCATCAAAAATTCTGCAGAAGCCTTATCAAGACCTACCAGGGAATGAGACCAGAGTGTTATTTTGAGTGCAAAGGCTAACCACATGTTTTGAGAATGAGGTTGTTAATCTCAACACTGTCAAAAAGTGTGGCACCTGGGGAAGAAATAAAAAAATAACATTAGCTTGCTTTTGTTTGTATATTTATAGCTGGGCAGTGCATTATTTCCTTTTTTATTGCTGCTTCTGCCTTCCTCAACAGAATTCCCACCACTGTGATGTAATAGGTCAGGTTAATAACTAATAATGCCACTTGGTTTGACAAGAAGTTTTTTTCTTTATTTTTTGTATACTTTTGCACATCTGTCCATTTGTGGTATTTATCTTTTGCAGATTATCCTGCAGGACTTGGCTGCTGAGGCAGAAGCAAGACAGCATTATTATGGGATATTCATATCAGCTATGAATGTTTTGAAGCAGACTCTCCAGCACCTTGTTGTGATGCAGACACTTCTCCCCTGAAAACCAGCTGTAAAGTGCCTACTACAAATGCAAATAGCTGTAAGAGCATGCAAGGCAATACATTATCTGGCACTGTAGCACTGCAGTCTTGAGAGGGAGGAAGAAAAAATTTTAATTTAACCCACAAAGCATGGCTTATTCTTGCTTCTATTTGAGAAGATATCATCGTAATCTCTTCCAAAACCACTTGTATTAATCTCACAGCATTTATGTTAATCACAGCCATTCATGCAATTCGTGTAGAAATCAAGAACCTAAGATGTCTCTTATCACAGCATCAGTGTGATGGGTAATTAAAAGCTAATCAAGTGGTCTCCAGGAGTTCTGGGCCATCATTTACCACTGTAGCCAGCATGATGGATTAAAGCAGTAACTCAGCCTTAAAAGATAGAATCCATGTTATTTTTCCTCATTTTGATTCAAATGGTATAATTTCATCCTTTTGGTAAGATGGATGATGCCATTGCAGAATATTGTAGGTTCGTGGGTAGATTTAGGGGGGAGGATTTAATAATAAAGAAAAAGGAGGTTATAATAACAGGACAAAGAGAAACGAGTTGTTGATTGAGCAATAAAATACAGACAGCACAGTAAGGTGGGCAAAACGACAATCCTGGAGCTCAAACCCTTTTGAACACAAGTTGCAGATTGGTGCAGTTCAGCCTCATGGATCCTCATGGATGTTCTGAGAACTTTGCTGAGTTTTTTCTGACAGAAGGATTCCAACATACCTTCGTTCTCTTCACCTCCTAAATTCCTCCTTCTTATTTCCTGCTTTATTTCCTCTGAGAAAATCTTTCACATTTGAAAAGCAAAAGGCCAAACCTCAAAAACTACAGGCTAGCTGGTGTAAATCATTAAAGCACCTCTGGACACTTTGTTAGCCATTAATATGCTCTGTGATGTGTCTGTGAATTGTGAAACTCTCTGGGTTGATGGGCACACACATGAAGATTTGCACTAATTATTCACTCAACTCAGTATTAATTTGGTACCCTGGGCTGTTCTCTACTAACACAATTGGAAAAATAGAGCTAAACCCTTGAGGTTCTTGCATTCAAGAATCTTCTCCATAAGGTAAAAACCACACAGTGTAGCCCAATCATGGGCAAAGCAATTTTTTAAGAATCTTAGTCTCTTGAAGACCTTTGTGAAGTGCAGTCTCTGACAAGAACATATCTTTCCTGTCTCTCCTTAAAGCCCTGTTATTGGGCTGGTTGTGTCAGTGAAGGAAAAACCTCCCTCTTCTCCTCAGCAAACTGTCAGACTGTTTCAGTAAAAATGATGCACAGCACTGACAAGTTCAGGGTGGTGTCAGTGTCTGTTTACAGTTGGTGGTGTGACTTTACATTTGCCTCTAGGACATTTGTCATTAGTGATAATTAGGTGTGTTCTGCATCCCATAGCTCCCAACTCTTCTTTACCTAACTTTTTCCTCTTCATTCTCCTTCACTGCCTGATTTTCAGGAGTTCTAGAGTGCATTGCACCAGACGCATGTGGTTATTTATACTCAAGCTTCTACTTGTATTTGAAGAACAACAGGAAGCACATTTTTAGCTTAGATAGAGAATGATCAACCATTAAACAGCTGTAGGTCAGAGCAGAGGTTCATCTTGCTCAGTGCTCTCTCTCAGGGTGGGCAGTAGTAGAGGCAAGAAATGCGGAGTGATTTCCCAGCACATTCTTCCAGCCTCTGATATATGACTCAACAAATTCCTTAGCCAGAGGGGATAGGTCTTTGCATGTAGCACCCTTTTCTCCACTAATGTGTATTTTTCCTTTGAAATGTGTTTGTCATGTACAATAATGGATAAAAATTCCAAAGGCTAAACAACTCCAGGCAGTGTTGGGTGCTGACCCCTGTGCCCCACATTACTCCAGGAGGAAAGGCTGTCTCCTATGGACACTGACTATATTAGATTTTATGTTTGCAGTGAGGGAGTTGAGGGTAGGTTTCTCCCTTCTCCAATGCTGTGCCAGCTCTGGGCAGCCTTGTATGGTGGTCCCCAAGGGACTGATTGTTCTCAGGCTTTCACCTGTGTGGAAAAGAGGCTTTTATGGTAAAGATCTGTGTTGCTCCAACGAACTGCTCACTGTTTTCTCAAATAATTTATTTTTGTTTGGTTCAGTGCTGTACTGATTCTTCAGTATAGCTGATTTTATGCCCTTCTATAGCAGCGGCTGGTCTCTTAAGAGGCAGCAATAAAACTTGACCTATAGGCTATTTTTCCCCCCCAAATAGTGATTCTGTTTTAATGTGGAAGGAAATGTTCTGCTGGAATACATTTCTCGAAAGGAGAAGTAATAAAAAAAAATAAAAACAAAAGGGAGACAAGAAGGAATGGAAGGAAAATGGGATTTTGCTTATTTGCTCCCCGTGACCTGACAATAATTTGTGTGCAATAATAAGTAAAGGAGAAGTTACCATAAAGTTTTATATTGTCTCTCTCTTGATGGAATAATAATTGTAAAATGGCAAAACCCAGACCCCGTTTGCTGTTATAAATGGATTATATGTATGAGTAGCTTGTGGAGGCAAATGGTGAAACTATAGCATATGAAGGTGTTTATTTTATATTGCTTTTGTGTGCAGGGCAATCAGTTTCCACTTGTTTGTGATTTTTATTAAATATGATGCCCTCTCATCTTTTATGAGAAATGTTTATGCAAAGTAATCTATTTGATTCGTCATCTGAAATTCACCTAATGAATATATATTGCATATGATTAATTTTTGTTATACTTCACTGTTCCAAGGGTTTTTTTAAAAAAAGCAAATACAACCAGAATGGGCAGCTTCATGCTATTCAATAAACTGCAAATGAATAGAGGCTTTTAGCAAAGGTGTTTGAACTTGCAGCTCATGGCTGGCTGGCAATGTTTTGCTTTCAGACAAAATGAGTTTTCTCAAAGAATCCTTTCCTTCTCCTTGTTCTTGACTAAACTGAACTGAAATGCCTGACTTGCAATTTATATGATTTAAGAATTTGAACTGTGTAATTGGATGGGGCCTGCAATTTGTTTCCATCCTGTGGTTTTGTTTGTCTCTTCTTGTTTCATCAGATGCTGCAGAGGGAAACAGTATCCTTCTTCACAGTGAAACAGAAAGCATCGAAAAAGTTTACAAGTTTGGGCACCTCTCAAAAAGCCTTTCTGTTTTCTGATATATTCTTAGAAATTAAAATATCCCAGAAGCTAGTTTTTTCTGTCTTATTAAGGAAAGTGGTGAACTTCCTTTAATACACACTGGGATTGTCTCTTAATGACTCTGTCCCTGGAGGCTGAATTTTCATAAGCTCTACAGACAAGAGTGTTATGTGACACTTTTTGTGACCCTTGTGTCTTGGAATCAAAGTTGTGTAATGGAGCTTTTGATCTGTCTGTTCCCCTCCTACAGCTCTGGCTGCAGGTGGCCATTGCCACTCAGTGATGGAGTCGCTCTGTCCCTGCCAGCGCTGATGAAATCACATCTTGAATCTTGTGGTCAGTTTTGTCCCCTCAGTACCAGAAGGACATTGAGATGCTGGAGAGTGTCCACAGAAGGTCAGCAAAGCTGGTGAAGGAGGTGGAGCACAAGTCCTGTGAGGAGCTGCTGAGGGGAGCTGGGGGGGTCAGCCTGGAGAAGAAGAGGCTCAGGGGGAACCTTCTCACTCCACACCTGAAAGGAGGCTGTGGCCAGGTGGGGTCATGCCCTTCTCCCAAGGAAAAAATTACAGGACAAGAGGAAATGGCCTCTGGTTATGCCAGGGGAGAATTTGGTTGGATATAAGGAAAACTCTTCATCTAAAGAGTTGTCAAGCACTGGACCAGGCTGCCCAGGGGAGTGGTGGAGTCATCATCCCTGCAGGTATTTAAAAGAGGTGTAGATGCGACTTTTAAAGTCTTGGTTTAGTGGGGGGCTTGGCAGTGCTGGGTAAACACTTGGACTTGATGATCTTTAAGGTCTTTTCCAAGCTAAATGATTCTACAAGAATTAAAGACCTTAATGATATCATTAAAACTAAGGTAAACAGAGAACAAAAGAAGAAGGAACCAAAGAGATCACGAAGAAAGAGAAGACCAAAGGGGAGATCAAAGAGAGACCAAGGAAGGAGCAAGGGGCAATCATTAAAAGAGGTATTTATGGGCTCATATATCCTGGCTTAGAGCTCCCAGCCAGTGCCCACCAACCATGTCACATGAGAGCCAAATCGCTTTACTGGAAGGAACTGGAAATGCTGATTGGGGTGGATGGGAAAGAAGGCAGAAAACCTGATTTGTGGGAGAGCTGCAAGAAAACAGTCTTTTTTTAAGCTTTACCATTCATGAAATGGTTTTTGTATTTTGGAGCTAGATTGAGTTTCTGATATGGTTAAAGCTATGCTGTGAATCACTACTGACAAGCAGGAAATTTTTGTTCATGACCTACAGTCCCTATGTTTCCAGGCAGGCTTCTAGCTTGGAACAATTGAGTCTTTGGCAAAGTCAGGGTGATGGAGAAGCAGAGATGCTGATTAAGATATAGATATTACCCCAATGAGTAGGAAAGTGAGGGAAACATTCCCTTTTTCCATAGGCTGGAAATTTGGAGTAGTACATCCCATTATTTCCACACTTTCTCTAGTTTTCATAGAAATGTATGGCAGTTTGATCTTGTAGCTTGTTTTGATTTTTTTTCCCCAAAGAAGGTAAGAATATTATTATTAAAAATATAATAATTCTGGGCTAGATTAAAAGCAGGTAGAGTCCAATCCTTTCTCTCTTTGTAATCAGTGATTCCCCTGGGTGAGGATTAACAGGTTGTATGGGAAGCTATTTTTATCTGGTATATACTACCAGCTCCTGGCAAACAGCAATACAAGGAATTTCTGATCCACCATTAATCTGCAATGACATATTCTCTATCAGTGAGATTACACTTTTTTATGAACCAGATTTTGCTTTTCTCTCTACAGTTTCCTGCGGCAGTGAGTTACACAATTTAATTATGAAGTTCATAAAAAAGAATTTCTGTTGGTTTTGGATTTTTTTACTTTCTTTCTGATTATTGCATTTCACACTGGCTATTTCTTTGGCATCATGAATAATTATTTGCAGCTTTTCTTGTCTGCACAGTTCCTATACAGACCTCTCCTATCCCTTTCTTCCCTCCCTCTAATTCACATAACCTATGATTTTGTATGTGTGGTTATGTTTTTTTGTCCTGAATGCATTTCTTTGAATTCATTAGTATTGAAATTCAACAGCAATCTTATCACCATGTCATTCAGCATTGTGAGCTCCTTCTGTGAGTGTCTGAAATCAGCACAGAGTTGACTTTCTAAATAGGTTTTTGTTTAGTCCTTTCCCTAAAACATTTATGAATATGCTGAACTGAACAAACTCTGGGATGGTTCCTTGAGGGACTTCCCTAGTAACTTTACCTCTCTCTCTCTCCAGTTTTTTGTTACTCCTTTTGATTCTTGTATTTTAATGTGTGCATTAACCTGTAAGGACATATTTGTTTTGTTGGTCTGTCCATGCCTGTGGTTGACTACATTATTTCCCATCTGCATTCACAAGCTTCTCCTCCAGATGAGGATTTTTACCACAAAGGCAGATCTTTCCTGCTGATTACACAGCAGTGAGCTGGGAGAAAGGCCAGTGGTGTTAGGAGCAGCAGAGGAAGCCTAGAAGTCCCACTGATAAAGGGGGCTGTGATGCCTTTCTCTTTCCTTCATCCCCACTGGAAGAGAAGAACAACTCCAGCTACCACACTAAATGCAGCCTGGGCTCAGTTCTGCAGCAGGAGAAGGCAGGGAAAGAGCAGCAGACCTGGCTGGCCATTAATTGAACCTGACAAGTGTTTACATGAGGAATCAGACTGGCAGTGCCCTAAATGCACTGATTTATAAGGCTATTGATTAGCAGTGACCAGTCAGGAAAAGCAAACTGCTGCTTCAGCATTGCCCTTAAGAGCAAAGATCAGTGCAAGCAGCCCGTGCCTGTGTATTTATAGCAGTACCCACGCACTCATTGCCATCCCAGGCTTCCATTTACATATTCATGTATCACAACATCTGTGCATTCACCAGACCCAACCCATGCTCTGTTATCCTTCATATTGATTAGGGTTTTACACACAAATTGAGACAGATGTTCTAGATGTACTTGTTTCTAGCTGATACATATTTATAAAGGGAGACGGCTAAGTATGTGCTTGCGGTCCCAGTTTATCTTTTGCTGCCTTGCTTTCTGAGGGATACAACACAGCTTTCTTCAAGATTACTTCCCTTTTTATTAGTATCTCATCTTCCACACTGTAACAGTCTCTGAAGTCCTTCAAATTATAAATATATCTTAACGCTCCCTGATGTAATGCATTGTATTTATGCATCTCACAACCCAAACAGGGAATAGTTTCTTAGTCTACTCAGGTTGCTGTACATGGAATATTTCAATGTTGTAAAAATCAGCTTTTCTCAGACAAATATTTTTTCATTGCCTTGATATTGGAGTACTCTTTTCAGATGTATGAATAAAATTTGATGTCTTAAAATTCTCATTTGTAGTAATGGTTTTCAACTTAAGATGCAAATACAATGCAAAATTAGGTTTATCATTTGCCCTTTCTCTGACAGTACAGAAAATATTATATATCAAGCCCAGTTTCAAGTCTAGTGAGCTTTTTCACTCAAATGCCTTCTGTTCTGATGAACTTGCATCTCCTGAGAGGACAGAGGCCTCTAAACAGAAAATTCCCTACCAGTTCTCCTGACATGCTCTGTGACTGAACCTCTGCAATTTCTTTTCTCCGTCTATGTTCTATCTACCTATCTACCCACAAAATGATGAGAAATATTGTGGATGCAGGACCCAAATGCATTGGAGCCCTAGGGAGCCTTCTCAGTAATATCAACCTTCCTCATTTACACAGTTCATTCATATCACTTGTTATTAATATTTATTATTTTCCTTCCTCCCTTTGCACAGTTTGGCAATGCTCCACAGGCCTGGGCTGGTGGCTGTGGAACCTGGAGTAGCCAGGGGGAGCACCAAGAGGTGAAATGCACTTCTGCACTTCCAGGTTACCCCTGACCATGCTTCATGCAGGAACAGCTGCTTCCCATCACTTGGTGAAGGAGCTTTTTCTTTCTGCTTCTCAGGTGGATCAGACCTAACTTCAAGAGACCAGATTTCCACTGCCATTCTATTCCTTGATCTCTCTTGGAGAGATTTAGCTGTTGGCAGGTGCTTCTGGAGAGATGGTGGCTGGAAGTTGTCTGAAATCTCAGGGTCCTCCTTTGAGCAGCAGAGTTGTGGATACTGGAGGCATCCAGAGGCAGGGGAATGCCCAGTGCAGCATGGGCAGCTCTGGGAACATCTGCAGCTGCAAGCAACTCACCTGTCACCACACTGTCCTTTCAGGTTAGCTGCATTGCCATGGAGCTTTGCCTGAGGCACTCAAGGGGACCTGCTGGTTCAGTTTTTTGTGGCACCAGGGAACTTATGGGATGGGCAGAGTGAAGTGCAAAATGAGCAATGTCCTTCAGCAAAGAGCTGAGAGTGCAAAGGAGAGCAGCCATCAGCACAGTGCCATGAATTCCATCTAGCAAAAAGAGCCAAAATTTAGGTTTCTCTGCTACATAAATAAATCAGAGCTACCAAAGATCTCATGTGTACAGAAATTGCTCTGGCCATTAGCATGATGTTTGCCTTGGACGTTGCAGAAAAAAACCATTTAAAAGACTGAACTGTGCAATGGGCTTCAGAAGCAGTATTCTCTGTATTTGTAGAGATCAATATTGCAGCAATTCTTGTAGCTATACTTTCACTGGACTCATCAGAGTCCCTGAAACAAACCCGCTTCTTTCTTTGCCCTGTTTTGGTCTGTTGTGGCAGCTCTCACAGCTCCAGATAATAACATCCATTAGCTGAGTTAGTCCCCATTGTCACCGAGGTAAAACTGATCTGTGAGCTGTTCCTGGGTCCACATCCCTAATTCTCTTCCTCTGGAGAAATAAATGAGCTTTCTGGGGCACTGGCAGAAGCCAGAGTTGCTCATCCATGTGCACAAGGGGACCCTTTCTGCATTTCACGCCTCTACTACTTCTACAAGAATCTTTTTAGGAAGTTGTGAGTTCTGCAACTCTATAAATTGTCCTGGCAAGAAATCAATAAAGACTAAAGCCTAATGAACTGTGTTTCCATGAATAGTTTTATTAAAAGCCCAAAATCAGCCAGGTGCTTAGGTAGACTTACCTTTAAGCATCTGATCAGTCTTTTCATCAGGTCTCCACTGTCTTAGCTCCAGGCATGCAAGCAGCTCAAGTAAAGATGTCCTGATGGAATAAGTTTATGTGCATGATAAATCACAATAATGAAATATGTGCTTTCTGCTTTCCTGAGATTAAAAAAAAAAAAAAAGAATGGCAATTTCTGGTTTGTTTTTGCTTTGAAAATCCTATATATAATGATGTCTGCTATCAACTTTAGGTGTTATTAAAATTCCCTGGGCTGTATGAACAGAGTAGTAACCAGACAAATTATCTAATCCAAATTAGCTTTACTGCTGGGTGAAGTTTAGGGACTACAGCATGGCTATTCAAGTATCTGGTCTGAATGCTGTTATGAACACTTGTTAGAACAAGGCCTGGGTTTTACCTCTCTCCCCCTCTACTACCCCTCCAGCTTGAGAGGATGATGGGCAGCCATAATTTCTGGTCTTGGAGGTCATTTTACACTTACAATTCTTTCAACCTCCAGTCATCTCTAGGAATCATGAATTATGTTTCTTTATAGTGCCCTCAAAGAGCCTCAGTTTCCTTGACTGAGACAGAGTTAGAGACAGATGGGATTTAAATGAACGAGATGAACAAAACTGGAATGCAGAAGCTTTACTAGTTTGCAAAGTACTTTCAGCTGTGACTGTTGTTTTGCATATGTCATTCTTGGTTTGCAGATAAATAGCAGCACGAATGGATTCACATGTAAATTTGTCCCACGGTGATGCTGTGTAGCAAAAAAGAACATGGCTCTCCAGGGCTTATCTGCTTCAGTTCAAGGGATAAGCCAGTTCCTCTGTAAAGCTGGCTGATATGCTCAGGACTGAGACCAGGGGAAGGAGTGAGAAATCCTTTTTTGCCATCATCTTTGTGCAATTGCCAGCAGCAGACACAGCACACATCAGTGTGTGTGAAGGGGTGAAGGGGCATGTTTCTGTTCGGGATTTCCATTAGAGAATCTGCACTTCAGAACCAACACAGCCCCCACCACTGCTTAATTGCTGGGGCTCATCCCCCAGGGTCTGCATGACTGATGGGAGCAAAAAGCACCCGTGTTTTTAAAATTGCACTGAGCTCTTTTTGGGCTGAGTGATGTCACATTTCTGTCTGCAGGATCATTTACTCAACTCCCCCTGAATCCCAACTGTTTGCAATGGAAATGCTGATATCTTATCTTCAGTGGCAATAATGAAGGAACCATGAAATATGCCCAGGGAGCCCCTTTATTTGCTTTAAAGTGACAATGGAGGCACATTCACAACTGTAATCTGCTCAGGACAGAAATTTGCTCCTTGTTATCTGTGGGTCCAAATTTAATGTGTTTTTAATTGCCTATTCACCGCACCTACCAATTAAGGCAAAATTATATCTCTTCATTTTAATAATGTATGAGCTTTACAATTAGAAGTAATTGTCCTCTTTAATTGAAAGTGTAGCTTTATTTTCTGTTGATTGTATTTTTTTTTTCATTAAAGGATTGTAAAGACTTTTGAAATCCCATTAAAGGGCAAATGCTATCGTGTGCTTCCACTGCAGCCACAAAGGACAAACTAGGGGGTCAGCTCAGCACTTGGGACCTCTTTAAGCTCTGTGAATATTCAGCATAAAGTTAGTGATGTTTAAATATGCTAAACTGTGCCAGAGGGTAACTTTCACACTGGACATCTTTTTCTCACTGCTATCAGTAGCACTCAGATTCTTGCCTCTTGGGACAAGGGCCATCACTACATTATGTATAAGTGCTGTTCCAAGGAAATAGTGTCAAGCTCTTGTGTGCTGCTGTTTGGTGAAGGAATGTTAAATATATCTGTACTGCATGCAGAAGACTCTTGGGGAACACCAAGAGTTTTGGATGGCCCAGAATACTGGACACAGGGTCAGCAAACTCATAGGTAGATCAGGGAACCAGGCCAATGGAGCACACAGCACAGGAATCATAGCTGGTGCTCACATCAAGGCCATAGGAGATTGGTCTGGTCAATCTGTATTTCAAATTATCATCTCTTTCAGGGGAAAGGGAAATCTCCTGCCTATTGCTGTCATATCTCATGCTGAGAATGTTCAGAGTAAGGGAAAACAAAAAAAAAGGTGAGCTCAGATGAAAATGCTGAAGAAAATTTTGGGAATGGAAACACCAGGGCAGTCCTTTCACATTCTGAACATCTAATTCCATATAAAATGTTATCTAGCTGCATCATGATTTTGATAATGGCATTGCACCTTCAGTAGCAGAATTGGGACATCTTCAACATCCAGGCTACCCTACCTGTCAGTGGATGCCAGAATTAAACTCCAGTGCATGAAATAAAGCCCCACTGCTGTGCAAAGATCCTGCTCAGGAGCCTCAGAGTCCCTATTTCCCCTTCATCAGAGAGCTGGAGCCTGCAGAGACGCACTGACTGACATGCAAAGGCATCTTTCATCTTTTCCTGTCCATGCTTTTGCAAATGGAAGCAAATGGACACAAGCAGCATTTTTTTTCTAAAAACTCTCTGCCTTATTCTTCACATCACCTTTAAATTACTAAATCCTGTGTTCTACAGAGCAGCTCAGAAGAAAGACACAAGGCAACTGCTTCATTTAACACTGCTTGACAAAATGATCTCTCATGACCTCCCAGCAGCAACCTTCTCACTCATTTTAAGTACAGTGTAATTGCTGGGTGTCTGACTCACCTCGCTGTTTTTCAAGTGCACATCTATGGCTGCATTTTTAGGCATGACTTTAAAATACAGAGTTAAATGCTATCTGTTCATATTTCTGTATTGCTCTGGTGTTCTGTATGGAATGTGTGTCAGTCAAATGGACATTCAAGTTTTTCTTCAGAGGGAAGAAAATATATTGATAATATTGATTGGTTTGTGTGAAATGAGCACTTGAAAGCTGCATGCCTCTGTGTATGGGGTGTAATCAGATTTAATGGGACATTGCTTGGATTGCTTCTCCCTAGACCTGGCAAACAGCTCAGCCCTTTGATTTGTGAGTTTTTCAGTCAGGGACCAGTTCAGTTTGAGTGGTTCACTGCCTCTCTGCCATGAGACTGTATTCTCAGCAAGACACTGGAGATACAGACCCACTGGCAAAAGGAAAGCTTGAACCATAGTGGTATTCCACATTAAAGCACTAATATATTGTTTGGGCTGTGTTCATGTTCAGAAGCTCTTAAAATAATGGTTCTGCTTCCTGCTGAAGCTGGCAGGGAGTGAGAAGCATCCAGAGCAATTCCATTCTGTCTTTACAGCAGTGTCTGAGCAAGGGGCATGTGCTACTATTGAGGCTCACCTCTCTTTCCTTTAATTGTAGTGGAAAGCCAGAGAACTAGCAAAGCTAAATAGCTGGTATTAGCTAAAAGCAATTCCCATCACACTGCCTATATAATCACTGTGTGACTAATATGTTGGAAATACGCCATGTAGAAACCCACATTTATTCTACAAAGGAAATTCATGCTGATTCTACTGACATTTATCTTAAGATGGGCTAAAGAGCTCTGCAGAGGTGCCCCTCTCCCCAACCTATTCAAGGAGACCAGGAGTGGAATTCCAGATACCAAGAGTAGTAAGAACAACCAGTCCAGCCTGGTGAGCCATACTTGGCTTAGTTACAGTCTTCATGTATAGTTTGTTTTTCAAGTTTTCTTGAGAATACATCTAAAATATAAATATATTAGTAGAAAACTACAATTTACTGTAACAAAATTTAAAAACACATGGATAATATTCCCTTAAACTTACCTCAGGGCATTACAGCTTGTGCTACAATTTTGCACTAGAAAGATTAAAATCCATTTTTATTTCTGGATTCTGTTGAGGAAACTGTGGAATTAAGTTGGATCTAAGGGACAGATTCTTGATCCTATCATCAAGTGTCTTGTCCTAATCTTGAAATGAAAATGCTTTTCAACCCCAAGAACTAGTCCAATACACAGGGCAGTCAGGAGAAGACTTTCCTTGTTGTCACTGGTCTGCTGAGATTACTTGGATGCTGCACTTTTCTCTTAAAGCTCTTCCAGGCAAAATAGACCCACCCAAGGCTTTGCCCTACAGGGTCCTGAGGCTTGTGGGAGCCATGGAAATTAGACCCAGCTTCAGTGGTCCCCCACAAGCCCTGGGAGTGCTGAGTGCCCTCCAGCAGGGAGCTTTTAAGAGGGTTTGCCTCCTTCCACAAATCCTTGTTGATCTTGATTTCCTCAGTGTTTCCTCCTCATATAAATAAGACTTGATCCTTAAAACCAGAAGACAGTTTTACAAGGCAGTGATTACCCAAGGTCTTGCTTGCCTCCAGAATTACGTATGATTAGAATTTGGAGTGAAACAGTTGTGCTACCTGCTAAGTCTTGAATGGTGTCTCAGGTGAATTTATATTGGCTCATTCCTATATTCTATAATTCACATGGATTTTTAATTAACTTTCAAGAAACATACTGTGATGTGTGTTTTTGTCTTATTTGAGTCTCCTGCCATTCCCAAGCTGGTGGATGGGGAGAAGGCATTTTTGATCCACAGGCTGGCCATTACCATGTCTCTGTGTAATTTAGCTGTGAGCAGTAGGAAGTGTCTGACTCAGTGAAGATGCTGCAACACAGAGGAACCACTAGACTGAAGCTGCCCAGGGAAATGATGTGTGCTGGTTTAATTTTCTTCACAGTAGTGGCATGGGGCTGTGTTTTGGCTTTTAGAGACTGGGGTGGAAACATCCTTGATCTTGAGCCTTTCCCTGTAGAGTTGTGAGGACTAGGGACAGGTTCATTTATTTTTGAAATTTTTTTTAGAGAAAGTGTCTTCTTGTCTACCTTCTTGCTCATTCTCACTATCTTTTACATGCTGAATTTCTTCCACTTCTCTTACATTTCCTTTCCCTGCACTTCTACGCTACACATCTGTTATTCTACCTCTTTCTATTTATTTCCTCTTTCTACTTTCTAAAATCACTAAAATCCCCCCCTTCCCTCTTTATTCTTTTCCAGAAGCCCTCAGGCTTTCTGTCTATTGATCTGTTATCCTGCACTTTGTCTTATTTTGTTGACTTAGGAGGTAAGCTCAGCTGTCATCCAGGAAAGCATTCCCAGTGCTTTCCACTGCAAAGCACAGGGCAGTTAAGATGATATGAACATGTTTTGCAGTAATAATCACCTATAATGCTTACATTTTCATGGCAAAATATTAACTAGACTCAAGTTGGAGGCATAAATCCTGGAAATTGCAGAGATCTCTAATTATGTGGCTACAGCAAAGGCTTAAAAATATTGATGACAGTTCTTTTTCTCTTGTGTATGATGTAAGAAAAGAGGTAGCAGAGACCTGTTACAGGTTTTGCTTTTATATTACTCTACCCTTTCCAGCAGAAGCACCACCACCCAAGTCAACACCTAGTTGTTTTTATCACAAATTCCTGAGGTAAGAACTGTGCAGCAACTTACAAAGCATTAATAGGTTTGTAGTCATAGTATCATGTAGCAGAATATCAATAAAAAGTGGGCAGGCAAGAATGCTTTTGGTACACTCACCTCACCTTGTAGAAAACCTGAGCTGTAAAGGTTTTAAACCAGCATTTTCTTTTATAGCAGGTGCAGGCTAAGCAACAATAGGCAGATCCCATATTCTTACTGTGTAAATGGTGACACACATCACTAGTGAGGTTTTCAAAAGTGCCTCAAATCTTCATGAAAAGCAGATTCATAAATGTTCAGGTTCTGCTAACATCAAGTCCAAATGAAGTTTGTGCAGGCACACATGAAAGCAAAAATCTTCATATCATAATAATGTGGGGATTTTTTATTGACATTTGAGTATCTAAACAAATCACTGAGGTATTTTTTGCTAGCAAACTGTCTCATAAAAATTGTGCTTACATACATGTATGAGTGATACACATGTGTCTGCCTGCACTGCCATGAACACACAGGAGGGAGGAGGGAGAGGGTGGAGAGGGAGAGGATTCTTTTTGCACCATTACTCTCAAAGATGCTTTGGAGCAAATTTGGGGAGAAGTAAAACTTTGCCTGCCACATTAAGTCAATGTGTATTAAAGGCACAATAAAGATGCAAAGACGTCAATGAGCACAACAGCCAGTGCAGTCAGAACTGTCAGGCTGAGGTCTCTGGAATATGTGATTTCTTCCCTTTAAAGGTTTTTTGAAAAGTAGCAGTGAGCATAATTAACTGTCCTAGAAAGATATAAATTGTTTTCTGGGAAAAACACTGAGCTTTTGCCTACATATTTCATGCAGCTGTGATTATAGAAAAAGAGGTTTTAGGAGACTTGCCTCCTCTGATTGCATCCTTGTTATAAATGTGTTCATTTTCATTTCTTTGTTTTGTTACAATTGCACAGGCATTTTGGGATTTAAAAAAAAAATAAAAATTAATAATAATTTTTAATCAAAACAAATATGTTATAAGAAAGCAATTTCTTTTAAACAAGCTTCCTGACCGAGTTTTAGTGTTTTAATTGTTAATTTTCTCTCTCACCAACGAATCTTGCCCTGATGCTCATGATGTGGGCAGACGTGCCTGCAACATAGAGCAATTGGTAGGGGCTGCTGAAATATGTTCAGATATGGTCAGATAAATCTGTCTGAAGCCTTTGAGGTCTGCACGTAACTTTCTGAGGGTAAAATTAGGCCTTTGCTGTGTTCTGCACAGAGCCAAAGCTGGAAATTGCATGACTGGCAAGATGCACAGAGCTTCAGCAAATGAAACACATATTTTAAGGTCACAATGTCGAGGATCACAAGTTTACAGCTCACAGCCTGGATACATTAATTTTCTTCTATGAGCCATAAAACTATTAGAGCAGCCATTACTACTACAAGAGCTGCAACACTGTGGAAAAAAATCTGGCCACTTCTCCATCTCTAGGTCAATAGGCATGTGCAGTTTTGCAATCCTCTGCATCCACAGTTGCTTCTTAGGCATGGCTAAAACCCTGCTCAAACCTCCTTTTTTAAAGGATCGATGTGATGTTACTATATTCCTATATTCTCTATAATTATTGATACTTTTTTTAGGATATGGTATACAGCTTGTTGCTGATTCTGATATTGAAATGAAGACTCATGTTGTACTTAGTAACTTTTTCATAACAGTGCCCTTGGATAGGTAATTTAGAGCTGAAAGTATACATAGCACTTCTGTCTTTTCCTAATGGGTTGGGTATTTAGTGACAGTACAGATTCCGGGATGTTTTATTTGGAGACAGCCAGTGGGGAAGTTAAGGATATACTTTTTATTATCCACAAACAATGGCAAATCTTGAAGCCTTGAAAATAAATTCTTGCTTAAAGAAATATCTATGACATAGGATCTAGATGCTTTCTTAATCTGAATTCTTAGTAAAGTTAGCATAATGCATCTATTGTGTAGGGAGATATTCAGAAAAAGCAAATCAAACTTTCACTCCAGACAATCAAAAAAACCATTCACAGTTCACTCTCTCTGGACAAACTGAGTCATAAAATAAAGTCCTGGCTTGCAGAGGCAAGATACCAGCTCAAGAACAATATGGCCAATATGGTCTTCAACATTTTTGCATTCAGAGAATTTATAAATACAGGTGTGACAGAGTGTTTTAGAGCCTCTCACAGTAACAGCAGAACAAAGCTGTGTCTGTGCCAGGTAGGTAGGCAAATCCTTTACCATTGTTTGACGCTATGAAAATTAGAACAGACTGAACTTGGGGTTTTGGGGATGTCCTTAGCTACTTCTGGCTCTATTTGTTTGATAAGTAGCTGTCTTTCAGCTCCTTGATGGGAAAAAACAAGTCCTTTCTGGAAATGTTCTGTAATCTGAAGAGGTTTGCCTGGTTTTTCCTACATAATGAATAGCAGTGGGGAGATCAGAGCTGAGAAAAGAATATCTGCTTAACTGTAGTAATTAAAGATTTTGCTCCTTTTAAAAATTTTTCTTTTAAGCTGAACATTTCTCATCACAAATACAAAGAAAATGTTATTAGAGGGTGTAAGTCTCTGGCATATTTTTTAGTACACAGCCATACCATGGGGAAATATTGTAAGGAAAGTCCATTTGTGTTCCATTTACTGGCTTTTACTCCTTGGAAAGATTCTTTAATGATAAATGTGTTTAAAAATCCATTACAACTGATACATTGGGCTGTTTTCAGTTGGAAGGGGGGAAAAAAGTATATACAATTTTATATTTCAAATGCATTTTGTGCTGAAACATTCTGCTGTGGCAGAATATAAACTGCAGACAAATTGGAACAAATAATGCAGAACTGCTTAGTTTTAAAATATTGGTACAGATAAAAAAAATGTATTATTCAAGGGAGCTCTTTGGACTAGTTCTGAAATAGCAAAGAGTGAATGCAGATGGTCTTAAATACATATGTAATAGAGGAAGTTGAGGGAGATATAGCACATGGGACCCAGCTGTGATCTTGTCAGATGCTCTGCAGGGAAGCTCTTTGGCTTGTAAAGTTTATTTTTCCTTCTTCTTCTTCCAAAGGCCGTGGTAAATATTTTCCATCTTGTATCCTTTAATCTTCCCACCTCATTTATTCTTCCCTTTCCTCTTCCTTCTTAGCCATCCTTGATGAGAATATGATCACTGGTCAGCTTGCTTATACTTCTATTTCTTCTCTTCAGTGTAATTTCCTTTGAGGTCTTCATCTGGAACCTGTCTTGCATGGCCACAAAGAATATGTCTTCTCTGCACCCTACTCTGGACATCTCTGTGCTTCATTAGAGTGTTTTTTAATTGCTTGGAAGGGCAGAGTCTGCTCTGAGGCCTCTGCAACACCCTCACGCTGCTGGTTGATGGGAAAGGAGTCAGTGTCCCTCATAATACCATGCAATTCCAAGGTCTCCCTTGTAATACTGTGTTTAGATTTCTTGATGACCAGACTTCACAAGACAGGAAGAGATTTTGTATAAGAAACAACATCAGGCACCTTGTGTTTGTTCCCAGTGAAAAGTCCATCAAACATGTCAAGCAGGTGGAGTTGCTCCATTTTCAGAATGGTGGCTTTCAGAGTTTTGGGATCCCTCCTCTTGCTCTCACACACCTCACAAGCAGCGATGACAGCATTGTATTTCTACCCTACAAGCAGCTGGACCTGTTGCACCCCGTGATTTTTAAAGCAGGGGTCAAAATAGTGTTTTATTTTGCAGCACAAACACTTCAAGGGGAAAGCAGAAGAGTGCAAGTCATACTTTGTGCCCACTTTCAGTAAATACTTAGCCCGGGCCTCGTGGAGAACATGCGTAAGTTGTTGATGAGGAATGCGTTGAGGTCGATGCTGTAGGGTCAGAAAACAAGAGAGTGTGTCTGAAAACAAGAGAGTGTGTCTGAAAACAAGAGAGTGTGTCTGAAAGGGGTTTGCAATACTCATGTCCCACTTCAGGCCAGTCTGCTGCCTGAGAGGCTTTCTGGCTTTGCTGGCTGCCAGGGGAATGGCAGTATTGGTACAGATAACTGGTAAAGTGTGCTGGTGGCTGCAGCCTGCAGCTTCCCTGTGTGCATTCCCTGCCTGGAGCCGGCAGCAGCTGAGCTCCCTTCTCTGACATCCATCACAAGCACATTTCCCTTCCCATTCCCAGCACATGCACGGTCCTGGGGAGGCAGCTTGGGTTTGATCTTGTTCTTCACAGGCATCAGGACCAGTGCTAACAGACTGTCAGGCTGCACTGGCAGATGTCTGTAAAGATGTTGTGAGGGGTCCCCAAGCTGGCAGGATAGATGAGGGGGAGTTGGAGACAGCCTCAACTCTGGGAGACAGGTGCTTCCCTGGTTACAGGCTGAGGTCAATGCTTCAACAAAAAGTGCTGTGTTTTTGCATCCAGACTCCCCCTAGGAGAGATGGAAGGCATCTGCCACACGGCTGGCAGATATCTTTTCAACCCTTCTCAAATTATCCCAAAACCTACAACTTTTTCTGCCCCCAGCCAACATATTGATCTGTTTGTGAGTAGATAACCAGGGGATACCCTTCAGCAAGTGTCATAACTGCCCTCAGGCAAAAATTACAATGACCCTCCACGGGAAGCATCAGACATCGCTTTCTGTGGTAGTCTGAGTTTTAACTTTTCTATCTCCTGTCAATAAATGGCAGCCAAGGTTTTCTGACCACTTGAGATGCTCAGGACCAAATGAATCCACTTGCCATTACAATCAATATTGAGGCCAAAAACATAAGGGCAGTGTTTAGGCAGAATAGGTATGGAACATGCTGTAGTTGTGACTTGCACCTGTTGCCAGGTACTGACATGGGATGAGGCTTAATTTATTCTGGGCTGGTGTGAATGAGGGGCTTGGCATTTTCAAATGTGCCTAAAGGTAGCTGGTGCAAGGACTTGCAAACCTGGTAGGCACAGGGGAACCTCTGTCTCCGCAGTCAATCTTGTCATATTTCTAGCTGAAAATCTCATGATTGTGGTGGTGTTTGAGAAAGAGATGATGTGGACTGAAGTAATGGTGATAAAAAAATCAGTAGAGAATACCACAGAAGGAAAAGAGTGTAGTCAAGTTCTGTGCTTGAGAGAACTTCAAGGCAAAGACTGAAAAATGTATTAAATTATCTCCCTGATGTTTTTTGCTGTACATTTTTCTTCCACCCTTTCAGCCAAGGAAGCTTTATGTCAGATGACATTTAATATAAAAACAGCTCTCAGTAAATAACCAGATAAGATTGAGGGATATCTTTAATATCAGCAATGTGCATAAGTACCTTTAATAGGCATGACACTAGCTGTAGAAGTGACTGCTCCTTACAAACACCTCAAATTGGCATATTCTGAAACATCCTTTTGATGTGCAGATGTAATCTGTCTTTGAGCAGTAATTGTGCAGCTCACACAATGGTATTAGCATGTACACCATGCAGCTCGGCTCTGTAAACCTGTTCTGCTTCAGCAGATGGAGTAGCAGCTTGTTTTTGAAATCGAGATAAAATATATAAAAACCTAGAAACAATTTTTAATTTTTTTTGAGGGGAAGGGTGTGTGGTGTAATTTTGGAAGATGTCAAGATAGCAAGATCAAACACATGGAGCTGCTTTAGCTAAAACTTTTATCACCATGAGATACAGATGTTGATTTATTCTTCACGATATCTGTATTTTCATTTTCAAAAACAACCAGTTATTTCTGGTGCCCCAGTTTCTAGTTTCCTTTTTTTCTTCACTATACAGAGACCTATTTTTGCAAAGTGACACTTCAAAAATCAAGCATCTTCAATGAGATTTAAATTGGACATGCAATCTCCTTAGTTGGAGAATTTGAACCCAGATAGTTCTAATGTAAATATTCACCATTTATCCATATCAGAATCAGTTAATATCAGAGAAAGAGTTGAAACTGATATCAATTAATGTTTTCTGTGTATGTGAAAGGAAGGAGTAAACTATACTTTCTGTTCACACTGGGCAGAAAGTGATGGCATTGAAAACAAAGGTTGGGTTTAAATCAGAAGAGCAGCTGCCTAATAGCAAGACAGTCAGCACATGAATAGTTTATTTGGGAGGCTGAGAAATCTCTTGTTTGAAGATTTTGTGAAAAGCTTAGATACCTACCAAGAATGATCTTTTAGATATGGTCAGAAAAATATTCACTAGGTGAGATCACAAGGTCTTTTGCTGCCTCATTTTTGTCATTGTATATATCGTGATATATATGCATATATTCAGAACTTCACACAGAACATTTAATAGGTACAACTGATTCTGTCCTCACATATACACACATACGACATACTAGACTGATATATATTGATAGTTTACAGACATGGCCTGATGATTTATAGTTAGATTTCTAATTTTTCACACTGTGGAATGAAAAGCTAATCAGTCTAATAGTAATGAAGGCTGGCAAGTGCAGAGCAGATGCAGAGGTTTTGCTAAGGAGCTCATTCTTCCTTTTCAGCTCCAAGAAAACTCTGCAGATGGGCCACAAGGTGGCAGATGAGCTGCAAAGATTACAGATCATTAGCTACAAAATAAAGATTGTAAATGACAAGTTAAAAAAATCCCACAACAATTAGGGATTCCTGTGCTTTTGGGTGCTTTCCTAGAAATTCAGCAACACTTCTCATTTCCATCACATAAGAAAGTAAACCAATATCCCCATCCCCAATGCAACAGGTTTGGGTTCTGCTGATACTTGACCGTAACAAAATCAACCACAGTTATTTTTTTGGGCAGGCTCCTTGCCTTGGGCAATATTCCACAAAAATTAATGATTTTGGCCTTTCATCAGTGTTTGGACAGAAACAGCTCAAGCATGAATTATATTACATCTGATGGTTTGGAGCTGTAGTGAAGAAATTTCCTTGTGACTGGAGTGCAATAATCACACTGTGTGCTGCAGCCCTCACCTGCTTCTTTAAATGCCTTTGTGTATCTGCTGAGTGCAGCAGAAGAGAGAGGAGTGATAAAAACCTGGCAGCACTTGTTTTCTGCAGTTCAGAACTGGTGATCAGAAGCAGTGAGCAGAGATCCTGGCTCTGGTCTGTGGCTCATCCACTGTCTGGAAGATCATTCTCTTTCTGCTGGCTCACCAGATTATTTTTTCTGAACTGCACACAGTCTGTTCTGCACAGTTACAACCAATATTAAAAAAATCCTCCTGAACTGCTATAATTTTTCTTCTGGGATGGACTAAATTATAGTTATTGTCTGAATCACTGCCCACCTCAACAAACATGCAGCAGACAGGAAACAAGCTTTAATTAATTTCATTCTTCATTTCAAGAAGACTGAATTCTCCTTCAGCTTTGTCTCTGAGGCTGATCTGAACCTGTTCTTGTAAGAGCCATTTGAAGCACAGATTAGCCCTAAAGTGTGACAGCCCCTCATGAGCAGTAAAAGACCTAATTGGAGCAAAGACATTCTGCTTGTTTATGGAAACATTAATAACATTCCATTGCTTTTGTAGTTTTAAATAATTTTACTGAATAATTAAAAAGAATTTTTTTCTTTTTGTTTTGAAAGCAGTCCTTTCATTTTCCAGCTTATGTTTGTTATGCTATTGTTGATTTTCCTGTGTTTGATCTTATGTTTGCTATAAGAATATATACTGGAGTACTTTTAAAATGTAATAAATGAATTTGCTGGCTGTGGTCTTACATAAGGCTTTGTAATTATATGAGTGAATGTTTTGTTATAAATAATTCAGCCAGTATTAATCAAAAAATATTGTTTAATAATCACTTGATCCCGTCTCTTCTGTTTATTAGTTTTCTTCTTATTAAAGTAGTCTCTCATAAATTCATAGAAACTCTCAGTATATCCCAGAGAGATCCAGTGACAGTCAGAGTAAGTGGCTGAAAAAAGATTCCTTTCAATGTATTTTCAAAGGCTTATTGTGCTTCTCTTTTCCCAACTCATTCTCCTGACAGCAAGAATGGCCAGATTTTCAGAGTGCAGGAGAGAAATGTTTACAGTGTTTTTTTTGCCTTATGGTTGGTTATGGTGGCATAATCAATCAAGACTATTTAATGATTAAGTTAATGATAATTCTGCAAAATCAAGAATTTATATTTTCTCTGTTTCAAAGGAAAAGTACAAATTAGCTTCTACTACAAATTCAGCTTATAATCAGACAAGGAAGGAAAAAAATTTTTATGAGATTGTCCTGGTTTCAGGTGGGATAGAGTTAATTTTCTTCCTGACAGCTGCTACAGTTCTGCATTTTGAATTTAGAATGAGAATGATGCTGATAACACACTGATATTTTAGTTGCTGCTGAACAGTGCTTACCTTAAATCAAGATTTTTCCAGCTTCTTGCACCAGAGGGGAGGCTCAAGTGGCACAAGAGGCTGGGAGGGGACACTGCCAGGGCAGCTGACCCCAGCTGGCCAAAGGGATGTTCCAGGGCACAGGGGTCACAGCACATAAAGTGTGGAGGAAGCTGGCCCAGGGCTGCTGCTTGGGAACTGCCTGGCCACAGGTTGCTGGGTGGTGAACAATTCCATTGTGCATCACTTATGTATTGTAATTATTATTCATAATTATTGTTCTTTCCCCTTTGTTTTCTGTCCTATGAAACTGTCTCTCTCTCAACACAAGAATTTTACTTTTTTTCCCCAATTCTGTCTCTCATCCCACTGTGTGAGGGAAGGAGGCAGTGCCTGTGTGGTGTTTAACCATGACAGGTAAGAGTTTTCTGGAGTGCCTAAGCTGAATAACACGACTGGTAAATTCCTAGTCTCATGGTGATGTGAGCATCCACCACTTTGCCTGGCTTTGGGGGAGCCAAAGGCATCCAGAGCCTCTCAGGTGTGGGCACAAGTCCTGGAAGAATTAGCAGAAGGGTGAAATGGCTCTTTGCTGGAACTGGCACAGCTGATTTTCTGATTTGGAAGCACAGATTTGCTCTCAGCGGTAGCACTTACACTTACTGAGATGAAATAATTTGATTCAGGTAATGGTGTTCACTCTTCTCCTTTGCATTTCCTGATTTGTCTTGGTTAGTTATTTCTGTCCCTGAATAGTGGTTCCAACAAAGCCTTATCACTGCAAAGAAAGTGTTTTTTACAGTTATCACAAACCTTATACAAACAAAATGCTCTTTTAAAATCAGGTCTTCTGGTATTTCTCATAAAAAAATGAAGCCACTAGGGTTTGCCATTTAATAAACTCTTAGGGGAGAATCACATATGTATTTAGCTGTACTAAAAAAATTGAGTATTTAAAAATTTACGCAGAGGGAAATGGCAGTTAAGAAGTTAGGAGAAAAGCATATTTTGTTAAGTCTGCTGGACATTTTCAGTCTTTTAAATAATGTTTCAAATTTTGTCTGATATCCTGAAAAAAGTCAGTATTATTTTGAGAAAATTCAAGCAGTAAGACTTTTTGCACTAAACTTACTAGTGACTCCATCTGAATTTATCTTCCTTGGCTTCCTTTATAGGCACCAGAGTCAAAACATGGGACTCATAGGGTGTTTTTCTACTCATCCTGGAATAATTTATGTTAATCACATTCTTGAATCATCTAATTCTTCCTGATGACCAGAAAGAGACACTCAGATATTTGTTTGGCAGCTGATGTCCTTTCTGAGGATGTTTAAAATGAGATAAAATCCCACCCACAGAGACTTTGTGAGGGAAGGCAGGAAGATTTTATATAATGTGGCACTGTAATGGTGTAAAGCTGAATTCACTGCATGAGTCAGTGATGCTGTTTTGTGGAATAGCTAAATCAATATAGTGATAACAGAATCTGACTTTTTGCATATTTTTAGTTACAATACCATGATTATCTACACTATTATGCCATAGTTACAATAGTAATAGTATAATTAGGAGTTATTATGCTGTGATGTATTTCCTAGGTCAGGAAAAGGAGGAGAAGCTGTCTCTGGAAAACTGAACTGAAATCATTATTAACTGAAAAGTCTATGTCTTTTCTTTATGGATTAGGTTTAAACATAATGCTTATTATTTAAAATGGGCACTCATGAAGTTTTGCTCAGAGTCCTGTCTGGGAGATGTCAGGTATTTTGTATACTTTTTATAAAGTGCTAAAATGAGAACTTGAGAACTAAAGTGGAGAAGCTCTGGCTTTGTGATAGCTGTGGCTGAACATTATCCCCATTTTGTAACCTACTTTATGCTAGTTACACACCAGAGCAAATGGATGTTGTATTTTGAAGGGAAAGGTGTTTTCTGCTATTATAGGCCTGAATGTGTATGAAAACCTGTTTTGCTGATGGACAGTGGAATGGGGTGGAGAGAATACAGGAGATGGGATTGGAAATCATGGCTCTTGATAACCTTGGTAGAAGACATCTTGAAAATGAGATTATTGCTATATCAAGGTAGCATCTGCATTCCTACATCTGCTTACTTAGAAATGAAAGCTTGAGTGTAGGAATCTGTCAAAGGAATGGAAAATGTTATGAGAGACACTTAGTAAAAGGCAAGGTGGCAGTGATGATGGGTTGGGAATATGTTCCCACTGATCCTGGCAACCTGTAGCAGTCAGAATCTATCCTTAGAGAGAACTTCTTGCCTCAAGCACCATCTTTCATGTAAGGAGCCTGCAGGAGAATACTCATTGGATATTGCAGCAAATGAAAGACTGCCATAGTTGATTAGCTGGAGTCAGCCTTCTCCATACAGTTTTTATTGGAGTTCTGAGATTAATTTATGTCCTTTGGTATTGTTATTTCTGTCTCTTCAATTGACAGGAAATACAAGTGAGGGTGTTTTCAGAGATGTAGGGTATGTATACTTTTTCTTTGCTATCTTCCTTTTGAATAGTTCCTCCTTGCAGTCAATAATTTTTCACCCAGGTATGAGCTGAAAAAGCTCCACATGAGTCATTGTTGTACAATGCTGATAAAATGCTATCAAGAGCTGAAGCAGCAGCATATTGGTTTTTCTTCTCACATCCTACTCTACAGATAAAAGATACATGTCAGTCGAAAACATGTCCATTTAGAGGAAATGTTCTTATATAAATCTTTATTATCTGGGTTTTTTTTCCTTACGTTTTTATTATCATTGCAGCTTATCCTTTCACTGAAGCCTCCTCAGACTAATGTTTATAATGCAGGAAATATAGACCTGCAATTCCAATATTCTTCACTCTAGTGCACCTGGTCACTCTTCAAAATGCAGCAATGGTACTTGGAACTGACTTTTGTGAAAGGAGTTTTCCTCTGGATTGAAGGAAGATGTGCTGGGAGGCAGATTCAGATCCTTTGCCTCCCAACTGTTTGGCACTGGCACAATGTCCATGTGACAAAAAACAGCCCATGTTCATATTGGCAGGTTCTCTTATGTTCCAAGGTAATCTATTGAAAATGGGAGATTATGGGACATACTGGTCAAATCTGCCCTTGGAAGCCTTGTCAGTGTACCAGGATGGGCAGCCTTTCAAAGTCTGAGGATATTACATGGCATCTGTCAGTTTAGTAGTAGAGATAAAGCTTCTGCAATAATCAGAATTACATATGTTTTGATATCACAAATGGCAGTACTCAAAAAGCTATGTCTATCAGCAAACTTAGAGTTATGTCCCAGTTATATGTGCTGTCAATAAAAACCTGGGTTTATAGTCTCTGGAGTGAAGGATTACAGGAAGAATTCATTATTTGAGAATTCAGAAACTAAATTTTTCTATTAGATATTATTCCTTTTTGACAAATCCCTCTAAAAACCAGAGCTGACATCGTTCCATGGCTGTCTCCATACACAGATACAGCTGCCTGTCTTCAAACATTCTGGCTGTTGGTGGGAAGTGAATCCATGACTTTATGGCTGTTGGTGGGAAGTGAATGCTTGACCTTTGATACCAAACGAGTAAGATGTGAGCCAAAAGAGTAAACCTTTCAGCTGTAAGAAATCAGTGGATTATTACAGACACTGAGGCTTGCTCTTAGATGAAGATCTGATTATACACTAAGCCAGTGTATTATTACTCTTTCATTTTCTCTGCTGAAAGGTCTATTACCCTCTCTGTAGCATGATCTAATATCTGTTGAAGTCAATGTGAGCTTTCCATTGAGTCTAATAGGCTCTGATTCATGATCTAAGTGTGTGAGCCTGTTTATACCAGCTAAAATTAAGTAGGATATGAGTGAAGAGGTAATCTTTAAAATCTATGCATTTATCTCCAGATCTGCGTCTCTATATACATCTGTTGTCCATATAAACACTTAGACATAACAGAATATCTACCTGAAGATGGTAACATAATGTGTGAAAAAATCCAGCCTAAATTTAATCAAATTGTTTTAAAGGGCAACTTAGCTAAAGCTGATAGAAAGAAGAAGGTTATTTGAGAGTGAATGGAAAAGAAAATATAGGAGTTCTCATGGGTAACCTTCCCAAATAAGGGAAACTGAGATGCAGTTTCATGGTGGATGGTTTTTCTTCTGCTGCTCTCTGAAAAACTCAGCTATCCTAGATCTGATAAACACATTCTCTTAGAATAGGTTTTTTCTAATCAGGGTTTTTTATCATCAGTGTATATTTGTTTTGTTTGAGGTTCATTTCCTACTTTTTCTTACTCTGTGACTGCAAAGAATATATTTTGGAGGGGTTTTTTATCTGAGTATTTTTCACAGATATTTTGGTCACTGTCACAAAAGGCTAGTTCTTCAAAGGCAGAGTGGATCCAATACAAATCCATCAGCAAGGAGTTAGCTCTCTGAGACTGTGCAAATAATATGGAAAATATTCCCATATTTTCAATCTTGAAGCATATGAAAGTCTGAATTTTTAATTATTTAAAATTTTTACCAGAGGAAAATGCTCTGATAAGGACAAGAGTTGGGCTTTAGGGCAGTTTTATATTGCAGGAAAGGGCTCTCAGTCTTCTGTGATTCAAGTGCTTGACCTCAATCTGTGAATTCTTTTACTACTGTGTACATGAATGGCTTAGCCACCCCCCTGGTCAAACCAAAATGCTGTCTGGCAGTTCATGCTGTGCCTGATATTCATTGAGTGCTGATATTCAGTAGGTGCTGAAATTCAGGAAACATTTAGGAGACCAACATAAGTTGTACCCAGAGCTGTCCTACAGTGTGTAGTCCTCCTCTTCTCTTAGTCAGCAGTTCAGCACCTTTCTGAGCTTCATAAGCACTGCTATGTTTTACAGCCAGCCTCAGTCCTCCCCTCTGGTGCTCTAGTAAATTTTCCAGCAGATTAAGAGATTTTGTAATATATTTCTTTCTTGACAACTCCAGCTCATTTGCATATATTTTAATGGTAATTCATACACGAGCAACTAAGTTAGACCCCAAAAGGGGTCTATATGTGCTATGGTTCTGCCCACTCCTCACATCTCCCCACTTTCACTAATTGGTACAACTTCACAATGACAAATCTTTACCGTGACAGCCAAAATTTCCACCAGTGGGATTTACCTCTGTTGGAAAGCAGGCAAGGACATTATCCTGCAAATTGTGGTTAATTGCCATAATGAGTCCATCCAAATAGAACTCTAGTTGCCCACCTACAGCAGTAGTTGGATCACTTTAAATCTATAGTATAGACAAGGCTAGACTATAAATCAGCAAAAACTCTCAGTGGACAAGCTATTTCAACCACAATTATTTATTGTGGTGGAGATTAACATAGATTTGATGTGTGCATATGTAAGGTGACAGGATACAACGACTGGCAGAGTATTACATGGGATATGGCTGTGGACTGCAGACTGCTGGGAGAAAATTCTGCTTTGCATCAAACTCAGGGAGAGACTAACACCACTCAAATCTTCCACAGTTTGTCACTGCCAATAGAGAAATCACCTGGTATTATACTCTCTATAAGCAAAGGAAAAATATCATAAATCATTCACTAACTTTTAAAATAAATATATATATACAGGTAATAATATACAGTGCTGACAACTTTGAGCTCTCTGAAGGGCTCACGGACACTTGCATCCAAAACCCTCTGCAGAGAGTAGAAATAGCCTAAGAATTTGGGGCCAGGCTTACTGAATTTCCCTATCTCCCTCTTTATCTTCCAGTCAACAGGCATCAACATCAATTACTGGGTATATTGTAGGAAATGAGAATGCTTTTCATATTGGGTTATTGGTCTATAAATCATATTTTGATTTATTTAACCTAGAAACTCATAAGAGAGGGCGAATCATGTGTTAGGTAGCAAGAAGGCAGGTGTAGAATGGGGAACTCTGTGGCTTGTGTCTCTTCTCCTGCCAGAGGATGGGGGTGGCCATGGCACAAACCCAGAAATCTTTCCCCCTGAGGGTCCCCATATTTGCACAGTCTCTGACAGAAAACACATTGGAGGATGTGGCTCCATCCCACAAATTCCCTTTTTGCCATCCTTCTCCTGTCTCATGACTCTTCACCACTTGGTCCATAGAGGCAGAAGAACAGAGAGCAGTGAGAGGAAGCTGGAAAACACATTGAAGTGGGTCCAGGGCAGGTTTGTGTGACACAAACTGTGTGCCTTTTGGGCACCCTGAGCTGTAGGATTGTTCATGCTCTGGACTTGTTGATCTTGGATAGCTTTTCCAACCTGAATGATTCTATGATTCTCTGTAGCATGTTCTACTTGCCCCACAAACAGCCAGAATAACTTAGATTGTGACATGGCTACCACCAAACCTGTGAATGAATTCTCTTTTTGGGAATACCATGAAGCTTTTACTGTGGAGAACCAACTTATTAATTAAACTTTCTCCTGTAACAACATGACATCCCTAGGGAGCTGGTTCATACAGGAAATGAGGAGAAAAAGGAAGGAAATATAATTTAGGGCAGTAGTAATTTTTTTTGACATTCCCATTTTGATGCGCTTAGCAGGGGTGGGCAGGTTGTCTGATCAAATTTACATTTAACCTAATGACCTCAGTCTGCCTTAATATCAGTGGAGACAAGTAGGCACTGCAGAGACATGACTCACCTCCTGGAAGCAGACATCTGAGTCTAGAGAAGCCCCCAGAACTGCCTATTTCTTTCCATTGATTATGTAGGCCAGATATAAGTGCTCACATTACAGATGTATAAAGATGAGGGGTTGTGAAGATACTGCAGAAAAGCACTTTCTACCTGTCAATCCACCAAATATAAAATAAACCAATAAATAACATTATTAAATCTTTTGGGCAGGAAGCATCTTCCTGACATGCTGGTGCAGGTAAAAGTCTGGGAATAGGAGTAAAGGCTTTCAGAAATATCAGTAGAGAAAAAATAATCATTTATGTGTCTTATTTCACAGGGTAGAAACTCAAGCACTACACTGAGATCTGCCATGGGATCTATGAAATATGACTGACATTAAAAGAAAGATAAAAAAAGAGGGTAATTTTGTAACCTGATAACTATTCTGAGTTAAATTAGTTTTTATCATTTTAGAGGGTTAGGTTTCCACATAAACTTTTATTGGCTACCACATCTTTATTACTTGACTCAAATTCTAGTTTTCTGTAGCTCTTGCAAAGATACTTAATTTTATTAGATTGTTTGATCTGGCCTAAGTGCAGCTGTTAATCAGTCCCTTTCTACATCCTTCTTTCTTCCTCTGCCTTTTCTGGTAAATTATTTCTGCCATTATCTGCTAGTCTTAGTAAAATTAATTTTGCCCATTGCTCTAATAGGAAAACTTAGCTTTATTTCCAGAAACGCAGATGCTTTTCAGAGGAGATCTATCAGGTATATCAAGGAAGACCTTGGTTGTTTTGGGCAACCCTGTTCCTCTTGCCTCTGTGTGTTTTTTAATACTCACTGGTCAATAGTCCCACACATTCTTTGTACTGGATTTCTGAGAATTGTGATCTTCTAGCTTTGAGTACATATATTAAAATATCAGGCTATCACAATTTTTTTCATACTTTGCACTAAAATACATGTAAATGCTTTCAACAGGGAAAGTTGTGAGATATTTTCTATTTTGTGTTTCTTCTCATATACAGATTTTTTCTAGTTCACCTAGTCTCAATCTTGTTGAATCTCAAAGATTTTCTAGATGCTTTTTTCCTGTCTTTTTAATGCAAAAATAAAAATAGCCTGCTTAAAAAAACCAAAAGAACGGGTGTTTGCTCTCTATAAATAGAAAGGAATAGAAAGTTGTTTTGTTGTTTTCCAGATTGCTAGCTATCCAATGCTATGCACACAGAAAGATATTGCCATTTTATGCAGAAAATCAAGGAACAAAAATTAACCAGGAGAAGAAAAAGAAAACTGGTGTTGGATTGTTCTTTTCTTTCAGCATCTACAGTCCAATCTTACAAAATTCCTAGTTTACTTTTACACCATCCAGGGTACGAAAAGCTAAAAATGGGGTTAAATTAGCTACTGTATATTCTGTAATACATTATGTGCTCATATAATTTCTAAGAAAACACAAATGTTCAGCATATACACAAAGACTGAAAGGTACAGTTGAAGGTCTGCTGTCCCAAACTGGATTAGATTCAAAGGACATAATGAGGTGATAGGAATGATGCTCTAAACTTGTTTATATTTATTGTGGCCCTCTAAGGACCCCCATAGGGCATTGTTAGTGGATAGGCAGTCAGTCCACATCATTATCCGGTTATAATTTTGTACTTTGCATCAGTGAACCCAAAAAGTGACTGAAAGTATGTAATGAGTTCAAGAGCTGCTGGAATTTGTGGTGGGGTAGTGTAATGTCTGTTTTGATTTTTCTTTTTATTTAGCTGTGTTTGCCTCATATGGTGCAGCTTCAGCAGACAGGGTGTAAATAGCCAGACTTTCTAGCTTGCCCTTAAATAAATCAGAGTTTTTCTCTGTGCTGGCCTATGGGGGAGTACAGAAATCTTCTTTGTATACCTTGCCTTGTTTGTGGAGGGTTGTGTTAAACCGAGTAACATTAACTGGGCTCACCAGCAACACCTGTCCTCTCAATCTGGTCCATTCACAGCTGTCCACACTTGGGCCCACTGTGGGTCTGGGACAGCCATTTTCTCCTGATTTTGGTTGTTTGCAGCATGTTGACTTCTGGGGTGGAAGAAGTGATGCTCAAGAGCTGTGACCCAGCAGTGTGTGCTCCTCTCTCAGCAAGTTAATCAACAGAGAGTGTTTCTCTCCTCCAGACTGTTCATCAGCCCATGGGCTCTTTTAGCTCCAGTGTCATATGGTTTGTGCACATAATACACTCTTTGCAGCTAAGAATTGGGCCTGAAAGGAGAAATTGCTGCAGCAGCTCAGTGGTATTTCTTCTGTAGCTATATTTTTCTTGTCCTTACCAGTTCATTCCCCTCCAGAAGTTTAACAGGCTGAGCAGGATTTTGAGTTAGAAAATCTCAGTTGTGCAAAATGCAGTTTAACAAACTCCCTACAGTACAGAAACAATATTAACAGTGGATGATAATTAGAGCTATTGGAGCCTGATTGTTAATTGGGTTGTTACAAATGAAACACATGGATCATTAAAAGGACATCAAACATCGTGGCTTGCAGTAGGGACATCAGGTGTTGGCAAAGACAAATTGTACATTAAGGCCATATGATGACTGTAAGTAGAGGTTGCTAACACCAAATTTCACTCTAATGGGATGCTCTTTGGTGCCTGGATAATTTCGTTTCCTATCTTCTTGTGTTTCTTTAATGGGCTTTTACTTTGCGATGTGTTATCTTTGGCTTTGTCACTGTCAGCTGTGTGCACTGGCCCTGACAGTCTCCTGACAGGTCTTCTGTTTGTGCAGCCATTTCTTAACTGAGTCACTGATGTACACCAGACACATCAGTCCTTTTTAGCTTGGTGGGAGCACTCCAGTGCACATGTGAGTCTCCTTTCTCTTTATTATCCTGCTTGTTTCTCTTTTCTGTTCCACGGTGGTTACCAGCACAGCCAAAGTACCAGACTTAGAAATACTTGTTGCTCTACACTCAGTTTGAGTGAGCAGAAACAATCCTTCGAAAATGACAGAATATAATATCAACATAAGCAAAATCAGAAACAGGGCCTTGGTAAAAAGATCCTCCACATGTGTTGAGGTGATATCATAGTGCTTTAAGAGAAAGCTGGTTCTGGGAAAACTTTTCAGCTAGGATATCTGAGGTGTTTTAGACTAATTTCAAGATAGACCTTTATTTTTCCAGAAT
>VWYI01014725.1:8702-22305 GCA_013399455.1 Anthoscopus minutus | reverse complement strand
AGAGCGTCTAAGACTCTATGTTGTAGCTTCTTTCCTGACAATATATGTGACACAGCTGACATGAAATGGAAAGGTTCAGTTGTTAGATCTATAAAAATATCTATGGAGCATGACCAAGATAAAAGGCAGAGGTCATATTTTCTTCTCAAATGGATGGTTCCTTGACTATAAGTGTTTTAGCAACTAAAACTTGTGGAAAAAATTTTTTTTTCTTCATCTTGCCTTTTTTTTTCCTCTCCATGGGAGATCTTTTTGTTGTTACGTCCTTTAGAAAAAAAGCTTTTCTTTTTCTTTTCTATTATCACAAACCCTGAAGTAGTTGATTATTTTTGCAGGATAACCTTGTCTTAACAAAGTCACAGCTGAGGAGGTGAAACAATGCGTAAAGGAATGCCAAAGAGTGAAAAATGTCAAGATGTCAAGCATGTCGTCTGGATAGGTTAGAAGCTATTTTCAAGAGTACATGTTGAAAGAGAAAGAAATTATGTCTGTTTGACCTAAGTGCAAAATACAGTTTGGCTGTGAAAACTAGTAGTGCTTATACAGCAACAGAGTTTTGTCTGAGAAATACAATCAGCAATGTAAGAAGAGCCTAAAGCAAGTCAGCTGTATTTCAGATTTAGCCTTGTCATAAAGAGGTTAAGCATTTTTTTCTTTTACAAGTACAGTGTTATGTACAAGCTCAATAATTAGTTTTATTTATACTGGTTTGTTGATTTTGTTGTGTTTTTGTTTTATTTGAAAAAGTAAAACTAAAAAAAAAGGAGAAGCTGGATTACTTGAGTGTGTTGCCCTGGCTCAGGATTGCAGATTACCACAAGAAGGGGTCTCTCTAGAGTTTTCAAAGGTAAAAGACTTCAGATAGACTGCTTTCAGAACTTGTCTGAAAATATTAGCAGGGGAAAAAAGTATTGCAGTGATTTTTAAGAGGCTACTTAAGTATGTGCAAAACATACAACAACTTGTGTGAGTATTCAGGACATATGAAGAGGTATTTAAATTTCTGTAGAATCTTTGAATGTTGAAACAAATATCCACTTCTATTATCTTAACTTTTTGGTCAAAGTGGACAGGAAAATGAATGTGACTCACTACACTAAGCCATAGGCTTTCTTGAGTACACTTCATTTGTCTTGTGATATAGGATATTTTGAAGAAAAAAAAATGTCTTCATTGAGGTTAGCACTGAAGGAAGTTCAAACTCCCAAATTGTTGAAACAATGCTGTGTAAGCAGCAAAAAAAGATGCCTCAAAATCTGAAAGTAACTAATAATCTAGAAAATTTCTCTCGGTTAGGTCATTAATATAGTATACATTATACGGTGTCAGTAGAGCAGCAAAGTAATTAAAAAAAGAAATGGAGAAAAATGAACCTTGTGTTTTCTCACTGCTGTATAAAGGCAATTTAATACATGGAAGAATTATTTTTGTAGTATTTTAAAATCAGTAATTATTTCAGGGTTTGTGTGCAGTATATTTCTGATTTTTTTTTTCTTGTTTTATCATAAATACCCTATGTCAGAGAGAATAAAATTTTGGTATGACATTGTACTATTTTAGTTACAGTCTTAGAGTAGGCCTTAGGATTTGCTTTGCAAGGAACTTTCAGGGGAAGTACCAATGTATGATTTATTTTATTGTATCTCCATGAAACACTTACTGTGTTTAAGAAAAGTAAAACCAAAAAAAATTCCCCTAAATAATTCTTAATGGTTTAAAAAAAAAGGAATTATTATTTTATATTAATGATAAATGATCTAATTACACATTTCACTATTCCACTATTACACTATTCACTATTCACTTCTTTTTAATATATCCTTTATTGTGATGGCTAGTCAGACCATTGCACTGTTTGAAATGTGTTAGAAAAATCTAGAACTAAGAGATTTAGCTCATCCATTTGATTATTTTTTCAAAAGTCTTCAAGCTATATTTTTGAGTAACCAGCACTCACCACTGCTTTAAAAATTCTGAAAATTTCTCATTAGGATGATGGAGAAGGCTAATTTAATACTAAATGTGTTAGATACATCTAAAGGGATTTCACCTTTTATTATAGAATTCAACATCTTGATTTGCAGATCATGGGTGCATTTTATGTCATAGATATATTGTCGACAGATCTTAACTTATGGGTTAATAAAGGCTGATTATGAATTATGTTGGCTATGGACATTCTTACAGATTTTTTATTTTGTATAGATTTTTTCCATTGTATGAAAGGAAGGGTAAAGCTGATATATGTGTGTGTGTGTGTGTATACACACACACACACACACACACACACACACATATATATATTTTTCCAATAAGCCTGGGATACGGGAAGCAAGCACCTAGCTTAACATTCTCCGGTGTTGGTGCCATGCAACTGTGATGCAATTCAGTAGTACACCACTTCCATAATCTTATGTAGTGTTTACTTATTGTATGGATTTACTCCATCATGTAAATGAACAGAATATTGAAAGAAATGCTGTCTGCACTTATGTAGTGAAGTTAATCATATGTTTGATATATATTACTGTGAATTGTGATGGTTTATGGTGTTTTCTACCTCTCTGCTTGAATGTAGGTCATAAATACAGGGGTTTTTAATTTAAAAAAAATTTTTTTCATTTTGGTCTGTACAGCCAAAGACACACATTTCAAAAGTGCACCTTGCTTTCGTTTTCTGAGTAAAAAGCATATTGTATCCTGAGGTGATTTACTAGTTGACATTTGTAAAGGATGCCTATCTAAATTCAATCTGTTGCCTTTTAACCACTTACACGGTTTGTTAAGTACATTCTTACATTACTTGTACAACATATTAACAGTTTGTTGACTATGTCTAGTCTATGACTATGACTATGACAGTTGAAGACAATTGACTATGTCTTCTCAAAAGTGCAATGATGTGTTAATATCTCTGAAACTTCTTTTGTTTTTTTTAAAGTTGCAAACAGTATTTTTTTGAGTTTATCTAAACAGTAAGATAAAAAAAAGAGGTGTATTTTAATGTACAAAGATAAGATTAGAACTTTGTGTTTCGGGGCCAGTTTGTGCAAAATGATGCAACCTATGTTCAAATGTTCTAAGTCATCTCTGTTAATCACTCTACCTTTGTTTACATGTTTTGGCTCCTGAAGTACATTTTGTTATGCCTTAAAACTTTTATTATTTTGATAAAATTTGCATCTTCTCATTGTCCAATTATCTTATATGTTCGTAAGGTCTTTTACATACTACTGATTAGGATGGCATGCACATGTAAAGTGCATAGATTTTCTCAGCCCCATTGATTTCTGGTGCTGAAGAACAATAAAGTCTGTGTATATGTGATATATTTTCCATATATATAGCATATCTTTTTTTGGTAAACACCATATGTAAAGGTGTTGATACTTCATGTCATCCTTTATCTGTTTTTGTCACAAAATGGTGTCTGAAATGCAGTGTTTGCGTACACATAAAAAGACAGAAAATAAGCACATAACATAAGCACTTGTGCAAGTGTGGGTAGAAGTGGTAACCTAGGTAAGTTGCCTGTTTTACTTGATTAATGATTTTTCCCCACCAAAGAGGAAAACCTGCTCATGTTCGAAGTGGCTTTATAATAAAACTGCGTAAACATACAGCCTTAATTATAGATTGACATGATTGAAAGTGTAGTTATGGCAATTATGTGGATTTTTTGTATCCCTCCTGTCTAGTAAAACTGTAATTGAAAAACAATGAGTATGTTCATGATCAGAAATGTCTGAGATTATTAGATTCATCCAGTTCAAGAGTAAAATATTTGCACAGAAACTTGAGTCAGCTTCTGAACGTCTTGTCTTTTTTGATTGATACCACAAAAAGAGTGTTAAATTATGCCAATGACTGCATGGAATTTCATATATGGAAATGTCAATGTACAGAGACATATTTATGCTCAAAAAAGTTTGTTTAGTTACAAAAGCTGTCAGACATATCTAGCCACAATTCTCACTCTCTTCACTGTTTGCAACCTTTATTTTGAATTTTATTATCTTTTATTGTATCATTTACTCTTACTGCTCAAACTGTAGAGCAGATTTAATAGTTACCCAATCAAAATGAAATCCAGGTCTTCCTCTAGAGAAGCAGGAGTAGAGCTGCAAGTGTGAACCTGAAAACTAGGAGATTATACAGGGAGAATTTTACGTCAAACTCTCAAATGGACAGGTTCCTTCAGACTTTATTTTACCTCAGGAATGTTTTTTTTTCTGAAGAGTCTGATTTATCAGAATGATTATCCCTTTTCTGTTAGACTGGAATAGTGTACATCAGTCTTACTGCAACTGCTCTGTAATGTCTAACAGGCTAATTATACCAAAAGCATAAACTAATTAATTGCCTGGAGCTCACATTAAGGAGCTGTTGTTAATGCTTTCTTTATCTGTAGTACAGTTAAGTATTGTGCAGAAGTATACCTCTAAACCTTGTCTGTGAGGCTTGAAAGACTTCTGACATGTGCCAACCAAGCTTAGACAAATATCACCTGGATTCTGATAGTACTGAAGGAATTTTAAGACTATTTTCTTTTACTATACTTCATGTCTGTAATCATTGGATCATTATTACTTAGAGATTTATAGAGATGTTCTTAAAAAATTAGAAAACTCAAACAATGTAAAATCTTATTTTTGTACAATTTTGCCTCCATACATTCACAGGCAGATGGTAAGCTGACAAAGACAGTAATTTATTTATTTATTCATATTTCACCTTATGGCCACTAATATTTTCTTTTATATATTGTATGCACTTTGATACCACCTACAGACCCTTGGTGGCATAATGGATTGGGAGAGGTAATGTATTGATGGAATTAAAATTAAAAAGCCTTTGTTGGAAGCAGCCTTGCTTCAGTTCTTCAGAGCATTTGTTATTTAAATATAATTCCTAGTGTGGTGTTGTGTGTATGGTTGCCTGGAAATAACTGTGATAGAAGGCCTTTTAAATTTAGGGAGTCAAAGATTCATGTGGGTTCATGGAAATGACCTCTTGAGATCATTTAGCCTGCTGTCCCAGCATGGTCAGCTACTGTGTCTTGCCTGGGAACATGTCCAGTTGGATGGTGAGTATTTCCACAGAAGGAGACTTTATGTCTTCACTGGACCGTCCACCTTACTGCAGTGAAGATGTGTTTTCATGTGTTAAATTGGAATTTCCTGGTTTTTAGTTTGTGCCTGTTTCCTCTTGCCCTGTTGCTGGGCAGCACTCAGAATAGTCTGTTTCCCTCTTATTCATTCTTTGCCTTCAGATATTTATAGTCCTTGATAAAATCTAATCTAAGCATTTTCTTCTCTAAGCTGAACAGTTCCAGTTCTCTCATCTTTTTCTTGTAGGACAGATGCTCCAGCCCCTTCACCATCTTCTTGGTCATTTGTTGAACTCTCTCCCATATGTCTTCTCTTGTACTGGTGAGCCCAGAATTGGACCTAGGAGTGCAGATGTGGTCACTCCAGTGTTCTGTACAGAGAAAGGATCACCTCCTTCAACATTACTGGCAACACAATGACATAACTGCAACAAGGATGTGATATTAGAGGGTTTTATCTTTCTTTTTCCAGGGCCGCTTAAAATATTACCAAGCTGGAAATGTCAGCCCACAGATGTCACCATGTTTTCAAAGTCAAGAGAAATCAATAGTAATTTGAACTCACTCAATCAGTTAAATTTTTCATGCTATGGAGTCCATAACTCAGTAAATATGTTTTAATGGAGTTAAGAAAGAAGATAATTTCTTTTATAAAGCTGTGAAAGACACCACTTAGAATTAATTCATGCAAAATTCTTAGCAAAATTTTGCAGTCTAAGTAAATTTATAGGTAATTTGATTTCATGCCATCTTAGTACTGAGACTAATGAATGGATTGTAATGTCAATATTCATAAACAGCTAAATTACTACTAATAAGAACTCTGAAAGTTTCCAACATATCCTTTGTAAAATGACTTATGGAGAGTCATTGAGTGGCTTCTTGATAATTTAATTTCTGTGTGCGACATTGCATTATTTGTTAGTGTTTCTTTTCCTAGGAAGATAAAAATGCAATTGAAAACTTAAAATTCCATTCATTTCCTCTTGTTAGTGCTTTCATTTGGCCTTGAAATTATTGTCATAATTACAGCACAGAGATGAAATGAATCAAAATTCTAATTCTTCTGAGTTTGAAAGAAAATGTATGAGTGAGATGAAATCACCTGCATAGTTGGTGTGGAAAACAAATGTTTGCCAATGGAATCGGGAGTAACAGAAAATAAAATGTATTTGTCAGCATGGTGCCTTAGGGTGTACCATTCTTATCATAGCAGTAAAATGAAAATTTAAGTAAAAGGAGGAGAACTGGCTATCTTTTAATGATCTAGGGAAGTCTCTGGAAGGGTTGGCCACTTTAGGCAGACCTCACATAATTTTGTAATAGGTGAATGGGAGAATTAGCTGAGATGATGGTGCAAAATCGTTTGCTTTTTTTTTTTAAATTTAATGGAAAATATTTATTAATTTTGCTGCCTCTGGCCACGGATGATACATGTGTAACTCCTGAGAGAAAGGCTTGAAAGTTCAAAGTGTCGTTTATGTTGGAAACTATAGCAGAGCTCAGTTAATAAAGTGGAGTTGGAAATATGTTGGAAAAGACTTTCAAGATCATTGAGTCAGACCATTACCCTAACACTGCCAAATCCAGCACCAAACCATCTCCCTGAATATCCCATCTACGAGTCTGTTTAATACCTCCAGGGATGATTACTCCACCACTTCCATGGGCAGCCTGTTAAAATGTCTGACTACCGTTTCAGTGAAGAACTTTTTCCTGCTATCCAGTCTAAGCCACCCCAGTGCAACCTGAGCCTATTTCCTCTTGCCCTATCTTTGGTTACCTTCCAAAAGAGATTAGTGAGTTATGAAAAGACACTGAGTATGTATTGAATGATATGCAGAATCTATGCTGCTATTTAGTACTGTGCTACTTCTGATGAGCAGATCTTAATGAAAACACTTAATCTGTACCTTTTCAATGTTGCTCTTCTTCATTTACTGTGTCCCCTATGTTTGGGAAAAGGGTTTTGTGTTGTGTCCTGTGAGTCATCAGATCTAGGAAGGAAGCAATTTGCAAAACGTTTTTTGCATGAAATATCTTGCTATTTGTCACACAGACTGGAGGTTGGTTTTGTTGTGGAGTTTTCTTTTTTGTTGTTGCTTTTTTTTGTGCCTGAAAAGCTTGTGATTGTGACAAATTCTGCTATATGAAAGAGTTGGACCACAAGCTCTCTGGCAGATAAAATTTGCAAATTATGTCAATTTTCAGAGGTGGAAAATGAAAGTGTAAACTTAAAATCATTTACAGTGTGAGAAAACTCCACTTTATTAACTGAGCTCTGCTATAGTTGCTTTTTCTGCAAACTTTTTATATGTGACCCTGTACAGTGTTTATTTTAAAGAATATTTTCTCACTAAGTGTATGCCACTGGAAATGGCATTTGAGATGGAAGTTTTTCCAAATACTCAGTGTTCCTGACCCCTACAGAATCTTGGGATTCAACATATCTTCGTATTGAGAAATTTTGAAGGCTAGGCCTATCCTCACACCCTTTAAAAACCCATTTTCTTTTTTAACACTGCTTTTCCTTTTCCTCTATAGCTCCTAGAAAGTTCATTAGACTAAAGTTGTATGGTAAATCTGTATTGGGGTTATGTACCTGAACTGTTGAACTAACCATACAGTCTTCCTCTTTTTCTTCTCTCTCGATGCTAACTTCTGTTAGGCATACCAAGTCACTGAGTTGTACATCTTTATATAGATTTGAATTATGAGGAGCACCTTACATACTTAACCCTCCCTACTCCTTAAAAACTTCTAAAATATTGCATTTATACTTCTATGATTTCTTTTTTAGTAAAAAAAAAAGTTCTGTCAGTAATATGGTGCCACATATGTACAATATGTTTCTGTGTGTAACTCGCAACAAACAGACACTCCATTCTTACATTTTGTCCTGAGAATTAGAGAACAACAGAGTTTGTCTTACTGTATTTTGATGAAATTTTGTGAATCCTTACTATGAAAGTCAGCCAACATTATTCAACCAATTAAATTGCCTGGAATAGAGAAATTTGTAATATCTAGTGTGTAATTATAGCTTGAGATGGTATATGCTGATTGCTCAAATAACGGTACAGAATTTATGAGGTTTGTGCTGCCTAATGAACAAGATAATATTATCAGTTGTTTAACTTTTTTGCAGTGTTGAAATACAACTTCAGATGATGTTTCTTCTACCAGCAGAACCTGTTTCTTGGCAAGGACCTAAATATATATCTCCTAGTGTTGTAGGTAGATATTGAAAAATTTGGTCCCAAAAATAATAGGCAAGGGATGAAGGCCAGTAAAATGAATTGATTTAGTTAGCAAGCAATAGAGACAAGGTACAACGTGTTGGGCAGCCAACACAGTCCAAGCTCTCAAGTGTTGGTCTGCCAGTGCTTCTCGTAAGGTACAGCTTTTTATACTTTTTTTTTTCTTCTGAAGATCTCCAGTTGGTGGTTGTAGGGGGCGGGGATTCTCCACTTCCCTCCCTTCTTTGTTATTGTTTCGGGGAGAGTCTGTTCCTTGTTAGTTTTATCTTTTGAGGTAACTCCTTTTACATGTCAAGCTGCTTCCTTGTCGTGAAGAGTTTGTTTATATGTTCCCATTTTGTCACTAGAATTTAGAGTTTTTGATCTTTAACCTTTCTAACAAACCTTTGCTCTCCCTTCCTGGCTATGGCTTAGAAACTGATAAGGCTGCATTCTGATGTTACTTGCTCGCAGTCTGGGTTTTATCTCTTTTAACCAAGGCTCAGTTTCAATTTCCCGCAACTCGCAATTTCTTGTTCTTTTTGCTTAGGAATTATTTTGGGAAGGGGTTTATGTTCTCTTTCAGGTGACCTTGTATTTTCTGTATTGCAGAAACAGACTAATTCTGATACAACCTAATTAAAACAGGTAGACAAATGCTAATACACACTAACAACTAAAACAGGTTCTAATACACACTGAACAAATTAATGATAGACGGAATCTATTACAAAAAGAATGGTTAGACAAATGCTAATACACACTAGCAGCTAAAACAAGTTCTAATACACACTGAACAAACTAATGATAGATGGAGTCTATTACACTAGATAATCCCACTTCCAAACTTATTAGAAGCAGCTTGTGCATAATAAAATATCATAATTAGGTCCTTTACTGGAAAGGTAACAGACTGCTTTAGGTACAAGACATCCTTGGTGCTCATTGAGTATTGCAGTTCTTAGCAATGCTCTGATTATTTTGCACTTGTAATTATCAGTAGTTAGTTGTACACAGAAGGGTGTTTTATCAGTAAAGGGAATGCATCTAAAAGATCTAACCTTAATTTTGATTCAGCCAATGTGGCAGCATGCTCCATATGTTTTGTTGATACCTTAGTTAAGATAATTTAATATGATTAGAATCCTTTTATAGCTTTTATTTTGAGCTGCTTCTGTAAGGAGGGACCACACATACAGTGACACTCAGATACAAGAGATGCAGTCTGTATTTATGTTAAAATTACTTTTTATCGGCATATGGAGATGAATCCTAACAGACATGGAAAATTCTCGAGAAATAAAACCATTGCTAACACACATGGTCTAATTCAGGTATGGTCTAACACCTAATCTAATAATACATACTGTCTGTATATCTGTTATCCTGCCCTCCTCCACTGCTAACAACTTTTTAAACCGTTGGCCAGTTCTTGCCAAGTTTCACAGATGGCTAGAAGGCTCAAAGACATAAAATAGCCTATCAATTTTACAAAAATAAGTACTGCTTCTAGGATAAAAGATTATTGTGTGATAACACCTTCTACTAAATATCCCACAATAGGGAAAATACTTGAGTTATTTTGATTTAGCTATATATTACAATATAGCTATGTAGTTCTGATCTTTCCAGGGCTGCTGTGAAACAAGGTGTTAATTGCATCACAAAGATAAAGTCTTCAAAGTTAAGATGGTTGGCAATAAAAAAGGACTTCAAGTGATGTATTTTTGCTATTCCTGCTGTAAAAGTTTGATTTTACAAATATTTTGTATGTTGTGTGGTTTTTTGGGTGTTTTTGCTTGTTTGGTTTGGTTTTTGGTTTTTGTTTTTTTTTTAATTATACCAGTAAAAAATTGTGCAAAGAATTTTCTTTCTTATCCATTCCTGGACTAGAAGCCATTCAGTTTTATACCAGAGTACTTCCAAGTCATGGAAGCTTGGTGAAGCATGGTGAAGTTATTCCTCAACTATGCTAGTACATGTGGATGAAGATTTTGTTATTTCCTTTATTGGACTTTGTTGAAACTTCTGGAGTGTTATTGTGATTACTTTCTTCTTCTCTTACAGCGTGTTTATACATTAGATGTAGCTGAAAAGCTATGTAGCAACTTTTAGATTGCAATTTAAATGAATTATAAAATGTCATCCAGAAGCTGAAGTAAACTGTAATTCTGAAAGGAATACGGATAACTGAAACCAGATTCTAGATATGTAAAGAGTTTAGAGCCTTCCAATATGAGAACACAGTAAGAAAATGCACTTTAAATACAGAAAATAAATCTTTAAATTGAGCAAAAGTAGAAATCCTTTAATCTTTGACTACCAGGTGAATGTGGACATGGGAGAAGGAATCTGCAAGAATTATGAGATTTTATGGACTGCTAAAATAAGAATTATAATACCTTATAGAAAATGTTAGGGAAAAATAATTCACATCATGTGAAACACCATTTTTCAGTCAAATACCTGCTATAAACATATTATTTACAGAGTTATTACTTAACAAATATTTATTCTTTTTTTATTAGATACAAACAAAAGGTGTTATGCTGTTCAATACAATGAACTATAAATATTCTCTCTTAATATGGGCAAAAGTTACTTAACAATGTCTTGATAGCATGCAAATCATAGCACTATCACCAAAATATACTAATGGAAAATTCTTTCTGATAGTCACTTTCTAATGACCACATGTAGGTAGCCCAGAAGTTACAAGTAGCTTAGTTTAAGTAGTAGTTTAAATAGTAGTAGTATAGAAATATATCACCTCATTGATGTATTATGCTTAAGCAGAAGATAGGGGACTCTCCACACATTGGTCCACAGACTGACAAGTAAAGAAAGACTCAGATACCAGAATTAAGCTCTGAAAACAGTCTCATTTTGGATAGAGAATGAAAATAAATAGATTTTGCATGAGGTTGTGTAGGGAGTGGGTATATTATCTTTTAATGCCTGAACACAAGTATTGATGAAAATAGAAGGAAAACAGAGTCACAGAACTGGGAATTTGTCCTATAAAAGACATTGATTTAGGATTATTCCAGCATAGAAATATTTGCAAAGCATTTGTCTGAATCTGTGCTTGTAGTAAAGAGTATCAGATCATGAAAAAAACTGAAGCTCTGAAATTATAATTTAAGGTAATTAATCTACTCTTCTTTTGAAAACATGACTTAAGGACTCAGTTATTTCTGACATTCTTAAAAACATCTTCCACCACTACTTTCATGTATGTGATTTTACTAATATTAGCACTACGATTTATTTATTTATCTTTCTGACTAGAGCAGAAGTTTGAAAGTTTCCTGTTTAATGTAAACTTTCATGGTTATTCATTATTTTGTACTTAAATGCTATAACCAGAAAATACTCTAATGAAATTTTAAATTTTTCAGTGAATGGCCAGTTGGTGTTGATTCTGTTGTAACTAGTTTCAATAAGCCAGCACTTTCTCTAAGCCAGAAGGTGAGCATGATGCTTATTTTCTATGTAAATACCTGGAAACATTTCCATTTTGATTTTCACTGTACACTGATTTCACTGTACACTAACAACAACTGCTTCTTTCTTTGGTCATAAGAGGTCGGTTTTTGTGGGAGTAGAAACCTTGAGTAAAAAATGTCCTTGTGTTTATATATTTTATTTCTCTTTGTTGGGAATTGTTTTTCATTAGAATGATAGAAAGTTTTTCATTAGAATCTCCAACTAGACCTTTACATAATGATATAATTTTAGTTTGAATAGAAATAGAACACCTGCCTGCTTTCTTTTCTAATCCCAACTGTTTGTTTTGGTAAATAAACAAAAAAAAATTGTTGGTAAAAATTTTATCATATGAGAATGTTGCTTTAACAGCAATAGTTGAACCATCGATTCTAATAATATGTATCAACACTGGTTATTCAGGTTTACATAAATAGCTAAGATGTTTTACCACACGAAAACATCTTGCTTTCTACTCATGTGACATAACATCCTTTTCAAAAGTATTCAGTAAGCTAAAAAAGCAACCTAAGGTCTTAAGAGCACAAAATATTATCAGCTACATAAGGTGTTCTCAAAAAGGAAGTATAAGGTTTTAAAATCATTATATTTCACAGAATCAGTAAATATCATGATTTGGAAGAGACTTGGAAGAGTCCAGCTCCTGATTCTAAACAGAAAGTATTCCTAGCAGCCTAAAACTTAAATCACATACCTACAGGGTTTGTCCAACTCTTTCTGAAATACTTACAGGTGTGAGGCCATAACTGCTTCCCCTAGGAACTTTGTTCTAGCGCTTGATCATCAGCTCATTTTTCCTGCTACCCAATCTGAACATTCCATAATACAGCTTTAATCCATTCCCTCAGACTGGGTCACCAGACAACAGAGAGATCACCAAGTCCCTCTCTGTTCCCCCTCACAGGAGATGGATGAGGCATCCTTCAGTCTTCTCTTACGAGAGTACATCTAGTCTCTTAAGTCATACCTTCTAGACCTTTCACCATATTTGTTGCCCTCCTTTGAACAAATTCTGATATATTTTTTTCCTTTTCCTATTGTGGGGCCCTGAACACAGTGCTGAGTCATGTCAGTGCAGAGTAGAACATACCAACGCCTTCTTTCAGCTGGTCATGCTTAATGCTCCCCAGGATGGGGTGACCTTTTTGTCCATCAATGACATCACTGACTCAAGTCAGTCTTACCACACCCTGTTTACAGATACTGTTCATGCAGAGTATCTTTGTTTTTTTCCCCAGAATATAAACCTTGAAAACCTTCAGCTTTTTCTGTGAGGTAAATGGATAAAGACACTGTAGTTCATTTTTACCTATTGCCTATTAGTGCTTGTTGTGGGTTTAGAGCTAGCCAAAACCCACTAGCCTACCCATGTTCTGTTGTGAGATATGATTTTTGAGGAAAGGAAAACGCAGGCTTAAACTTAAGACTATAAGGGGAATTTATTAACAAAACTAAAAAGGAAATAACAAGGAAAAGTCCAAATGAAACCTCGAGAACACTTCCCTCTCTCACTCACTTATCTTTTTTCCACTTGACAACACAAAAACGAAATCTGGGATTTTTAAAATCAGTTATCACTTTTACAACAATCTTTCTCTATTTCACATAAGGCAAAGAGTCTTCTTTTTCAACACTCTGGAGATATGTCCACAAGAACAGTTCTCTGTGGCTTGCATCTTCACAAAACAGCAGCTGCCCGGTTCAGAAAAAACTCTGCTGTTGTGAAACTCCTCCCATTTTCTTT
>VWYI01014724.1:202308-257901 GCA_013399455.1 Anthoscopus minutus | reverse complement strand
TATATTTTTATAAGTATTTTTTAGTGCTATCCTTATCAGGCTTATGAAGCATTCCTTAGATACTGGTACCAGTATCTTAGACACTTAGATACCAGGACAGCAGATGGAAGAATAAAAATAAGAGTCAATTAAAAGATCATAATAAACTTCTCCAGATGAGGTACAGATGACTGAACGCTTGCTTACGTGATGAAAGCATACTCAGGGCAGGAACTATCCCAGGGGACTTCAGCTCCTGAGGGTTCAGATTGCCCTCTAGCCAGCACAATTTGTAAAAGGCTTTAGAAAAAACTGGGTATATAAATTACACCATTTCCCATATTCTCCAAAGCAACACTGGAAATAATTGTCTGTGGCAACTCACAGAGACTGGTCATACCCTATGCCATAGATACTGCAAAGAAATTAAGAAAAAACAGTTTGTTCGCCTCTGGTTGTGATAGCTGTGGGTTTTATTTCTCGTTAGCATACAATTTACCTACAAAGCAGCTTGAATAATTTCAGACTAGTTCTTTTCCAATTCCTGTAATCTTTTAGAATTTTTAAAAGGTGAAAGATTTGAGCAAAACCCAACTAAATGGTTTATGATCAGCTAACCTCAGTTCTTGAAGCTGATGTAAAATCAAAGCACTGGATGTCACTGGGGAAGTCTTGCTCCCAAAACTCTCTGGGACTGGGTCAGGGATTAAGAAGTGCTGCTGAGGAAGTTTGGAGCTCACACTTAAAGAGTTTAAAGCTGCGCCAAGGCCAGGGGCCAGAAGGCTACACCTGGCAAATCAATATAGGCTTCAGCTGCTACAAAGTTTTTGTAATGAGGAAAATGGCCTTGAGACAAAGCTTTCTACTGCAAGATTGTCTGTTCTGATTCTTGCTGCCCCTGCTTAGAAGGACAGGTACTGATTCATGCCATGTATCTGGCATATCTAATGTGAAATACAGATCCCAGGGCTTACCTGTATCACATGCAATGAACAGATATCACAAAGATATGGCTCAAAAGGCTGGATCAAGATTCCTCATTTATGAGAGACTCTCAATTCATTCTGGAAGTTGTTCCATAACTTTGTACTGCCCAGTAGCTCTTCTTTCAATTTAATCCTTAAAATGAGTTAAAAGCTAATTGTTTATGTGACAGTTCTTGCAAAACACTGGGCCATCTTAATAATCATAGCATATTCAAAACCAACCAAGAGTCACTACCAGACTGGAAGCATATTATTTTTGGAGAATTTGTATCAATTTTCCTTGTTGTGCACCTTTACCTTCCATGTTCATGGAGTGACATCTTTGCTGAGTTGTGTATCTGCAATGGGGAGCAGGACAAAAGGCTGAAGGTGTCACTGCATTCGTGTTCTCAGCAATACAGCAGCTGAAAGCTCCTGAGCCCCCTGCTCCAGAGTGCCCTTCCCTGCCCTGCTGCAGTCTCACACTTGTGCAGAGAAGCTCAAGACTTCACACAGCTATTCTGTGACCAACGTTGGCCAACAGTGCCAAAAAGAACTTTTTTTTTTTTTTCCATTTGGGAAGGAAGGAGGAGAAGTGGTTTATTGTTAGCCCAAATCACATCTCAAATGCCATTCACTGTGTGACTTCACAAACAGAGGCATTAGCACTGACAATAAATCTGCATTGTACAGGGAGAAGGGGTTGGGATCACTCCTTCCAGCTGCTGGGCTGGTGTTTGCCAACCTCAGACACAATTACATCAGCAATGCCTCCAAAAGTGTCTGCCTTTCAATCTCTTTTTGGCTGGCAGAGCTCAAGAATAAAGCATCATTCACTTCATCCCCTGCACATACCCCCACCATCCTGTGCATATTTGTATCCCACTTCGTGATTCTTACTCATGGCAGTCAGTACTCACAGCAGGGTTTGTGTGCTTTCAAATTTATAACAGTTGCACAGTACATCCTCATCCAAACCATATTTAAGATTTCAGACTTCAGCCAGACCTGCCTATATGCATAAATTGTCTAGTAAGTTCATTTTGTTTGGTCCAAAAGCAGTACTGTTACTTCAAAAGTCATAAAACCCTTAAAAACCTGACCATTATATAGCAGAAAATCAAAAAAAGGAAAGGATCTTCCAGATTTAATACAAATACATGCACACACTCTAAGGCCTTTTTTCATCCTGTATCAATTCATCAAATTCTGTCAATGCTGCTGAAAATAAACATGTTTGCTTTTTTTGGCTGCCAAGTGCACACACATTCTACCCTAACAGGGCAAATTAGGAATTAGTTAACACTGTTGCCTTGCATTCTACCATCTCCTTAATACAAATGTAAGTGTTCTAGTAAAAGTAGTAATAGATTTTACTACTACTTCTTCTAAATTAACCTTCAGGTTTTTTTATAGGAGACACAAAAAAGGGAAGGAAAAATTTCAAAATTAAGTATGAGACTTCCAAAGTGGATAACAAGGCAGTGAAGTACAAGAAAGCTTCACTGGTGTGCTTAGGGGAAGGAACTTCAGTCAATTCTAGGACCTTATGCAGGGGGAAAAATGGGTGGATCCAGTAAGGATAAAGCTGCATTGTAGGGAAATACCAAGATGAAAAACTGACAGATGAATAAGAACAAAAACAGAGTATATTCCTTTTCCTGGAATTTAAAAAATTGTATTTTAATATGCACAGACCTGACTTTAGCTCCAGTGCAAAATGGAATACAATAAACCTCAGTTCTGGACCTGGGATCTGCCATTCAGCTTTGTCAACCTGCACCTGCTTCACTTTTCTCTGCTTTGTGTATTCCAGCTAAAGATAATTCAGGGGAAAGAAGAGTCTTCCATTATATGGCGTTGTAACCACTGGCTAATTTCAGCTGTACAACCAAAAAAAAAAAATTTATAAGTAATCTTTCAATAGAGACTGATACTACCACTACTTTTCTGAATGAGAATCACCTCTAAATTTGACTAAAATTACAACATTTCTTTTTAAATGAGTGACTTGAAATGTAAGTGTTCGTGGACTCACAATCACAGAATGATTATATGCAGGTGCTTTATTGAAGAGCTCTGGGAGTCAGGGTACAAACCCAAATCTGACTCCAACATGGATTTGGAGTGATCATCTTTTATATCTTTATGTTCTACAACCACATATTAATCATTAAACTTACATCGTTCTATTGCATACATTGATTCTACCCAAGCATGAATTTTCATGATTATAATAAAATCAACCAAACTTCATTACTCATAATTGATAGTAATAATATCACATGGAAATCATTTACCATAGTCATTAAAGGGTTACATAGATACAGCTAACAATCACCCATAGAGTACAGGCAGTTCTACATAAATATTTACCAACACCTACCAAGCCCTCTCCCTTGATTACAAGTATTTTAACCCTGTATTTATCAGAAAGACAGGTAAACGCAATAAAAGCAAATGTAGATGAAGAAATAAAACGTATTCTGTCTTGTGCAGAAATAGAACATAAATTAAGATATATTAATTGCTCTACCCATATATTTTAAGAACCATATTTAGAGAATTATTTGAAAAAGAAATTCCTGTACAGAAATATTTCTCCTATACACATCAATGAAAAGCTTGAGTGTGTAACTTCTCTGTACAAGCCCTACTCTCACTGATTTAAAGCAGCATCTTGAGGTTTTGACTACAGGATCTGCAGCTAATTATGGGGAAAAAAAATTTCCATTAATTTTTCGTAACAAGGCGTTAAAACTACTGCCCTTTTTCCCCCTCAGGATTGTATGTTGCTAAGCTGCAGGATAAAGGGCACAAATACCAACTTCACAAATTACACATTCAAAATGCTAACATATGGCAAGCACATTTCTCATATTCACACAAAAATACATATTATGGAATCTACAATCAATCCCCAGTGTTTAAAGCAAAATAAGACAACTGTGTCTTGTTCTTTTTCTTCAAAGAACAACACCACATGTGAAACACTGCTGAATTTAAACTGCATAATACAGTAGATACTATTATCACTTTTAAAGCCATGCACTCACCAGGAATGAGTTTGACAGAAATACCAGAATTAAAACAGAACTTATTCTGAATTTGAGTTTACTGTACTGTGCTTGGAAATTCACTGGTTCAGTTATATGGAATGTCAACTACATTTCAAACCACATGTCTGCAAAGGCTACATTTTGACTCCTAAAGCTTCATTCCCAGAGAGCAAATTTGTATCCTCGGAGGCAAGTAAAAGATTCAGATTTGGTAATGTACACCAGTCACACAGTGCAGGATTGCACAGATCTACAGTACTAAAGAGAGCCAACTAAGGAATTAAAATTAAATATACACTTGGAACAAGCTGTTAAGAAACTGGGATTTTTCCTTTTTGAGTGAAAAATTGTAATAAAGTAATTAAATATGCTCAGCATAATACATCACCACCTTCTGAGTCAAATCCTGTGCTTAATCATAAACCAGTGCTGTTCACTACAGTGCATCCGTCCCAGAGGGTGGTCTATGAGAACAGAACTCTAGAATTCCATATATATGAGCCCTGCAACATGGCAATGCAATATATTCATGTGTAAGTCCCTAGCCTGACTGAAATGGGATTTTGAGCAAGGAAAACCTAAAGACCGAAGTCTGAGTAGAAGAAACTGTTGCTTTTTTAGGTTCAGGGTTTTTTTTGTTTGTTTGGTCGGTTTTGGTTTCTTTTTTGGAACAGCTACAATATGATAAGCAGCCACCATGAAATTAACTTCCCCTTACAGAGTACAACACGCTGTGGCAAAGTTACTTCACATTTCATCATGTTCTGAAAATCCAAACTACAGTTTGAACACTTATTATTTAAACCCAAACATTTCAGTCAACAAGTTTACTTCTGTAGTCATCTTTGCAAGCTGAAGTCAGAAAATATGCTAGAATTCAACATGTTTGTACGTTTTTCCTGAGATAAAAACACAAAGGCTTTAGGTAAACTGTACCTTACAATTTAGAGCATGCCACATCATGATAATTTGTATTGTTCTGTATTTTATTTAACACAAGTAACACTCATTTACTTTAGAAATTAAAAAGAAAAACAACTTAGGTTGGCAAACAAAATATTAGCATACACATACCAATTGTAACATCCACTGCCTGGACGAGTATTTGATGGAAGGAACCCTGATCCTGCTGACATCAAATGGCAAAAACCACACTGCTCTGATGTAGCCTGTATTCCACCCAATCAGCTGAAGCACCATTTGTACCATGACAGTAAGTCAATCCTTATGATACTAAAAGCTACTCTTTGAAGTGGCAAAACATTAAATCCATCAGCACTTTAACCCAAACTTCCCTCAAAATGTTTTTTTCAGGTTGTAACACATGTAGATTGCTCCACTAAATACCTGCTGTTTTGGAAATTACAGGAATGTGTGTATAAAACCCTAACAGATTAAAAACAGAATCCTTGCCCTTGGTAAGAAATGTGTTTTCCATCACTCACCAACTGACATCCTTCCAGGGACTTCACCAGCTGAGCATTCTGACAGGAGAGAATGGACCCGGCCAAGTTCAGCATCACACACACTGCAGAGAGCAGCATGAAAAAGGTTATCTGGAAAAAACCCCAAGCACCCTATTATTACTCACTTCAAGAGGCAAACAAGGAAGAAATATAATTTCGATGTTCAAGAACTTCCAGCCTGTCACACAATTACATGGATGGCAACATTTAGTATATTTTAAAGAGAGTAGGGTACTTAATCTGACAGCATCCTCAGTCTTGCACTATAAGAGAAAGCTAAATCAAAACTAGACATGACTATTATATGTTTTCCTCCAGCCATTTCAAAATAATCCATTTATCTCTCACTTTTTTCATACACTCTGAAAATTTAATGGGTTTTATTACGAAGCATTACTAAAAAGTAAGATTTGAAAAATGTTTTATTATAAACAGATGTAGTCTTGAAACAATTTAAATCCTTTTGATGGGGATATGGGTATCTTAAACAGGAAAAGCATTTGTGAATATAATGTATCATGAGTACAAAAAAGAATGAATAAAATTCTGGATACATATAACTACTTGGTTTTTAAACAACATTACAATTTAAGCAGCATCCTCCATTTCAACTACTCATGGTGTTAATTACTCCCTTTTTCTCGTCTCAAAATGTGTCTAAACAATCATTAACTTGATCCCATCAGTTTAATTATCGTTTTATTGCTTTACATGTAAAGAACCTGGTCTAGTCAAGGCAGACAAATCTCAACATATAGGGAATGGCATAAGCAGTAAGAGGCCAAGAACAAATGAGTGCCTGATGTGTGGCCACCTTAAACATTCAGTGTTGACACTGTCATAACTCAACAGAGTGTGAGGGCATTATATGAAATTATGAGAAATTCTGTTGCATCTCTTTTCCATCTGCATGCTCACAGTTTACAGCCTTTCCCTGCTCTCACAAGATGCTATCTTTTGTCAGTGCATGTCCTAGGAATATTTTTGACAACCTTAAATCCAAAATGGCTGTATTTTTTTTTCTGGTGCTTTTGGACAAACCCTCCTATAACCTCTACAGTATTAACCAAAGGACAGAAGCTGTGTTACAAATTTTAGTTGCCAGCTTCAGATTCTTCCAAACATCACAGCTGACAACAAGGGCTGTAACCTACATCAGGTTTATCTCTTTGCAGTATTTTCTCCCTATCAGCATTCATTAATGAAGAAACCTCTATTGGTGTTTCCAAGGTAACCTCTTCCTCTTGTCACTGGCAAAGACAAGAGGGAAGGACCCAACACTGTCAAAATCACGAAATAGGCTCTTAGAATTCCTGTTCATCTAAGTGGAGAGGCCCACATTCCGTTTAGGAATTGCATTTCAACATGGCAGCCACCAGATGATATCAAACACTGAAGTTCTCTGTCACATCTGGCTTCCCAATTTTGCTATTTTATGCACATTGAGAAGTGTCTTGATGTCCCAGGCAAGGAACTACCTAACCTGGACATGGAGCTAAAAGGGGAAATTCACATCCTTTGCAAGTCTTTTGAAACGACCTTGCCTCTTGCAAAGCAAACGATCCTAATAAAAGGAACTGAAGAATCTCCAATTTCCTTATGCTTCTCAGCTAAATAACAAAAAAAGCCTTCTACTGATGGAGTAGGACACACCTAGTACCCTATTCTCACAACTTCAGAGGTAAAGTTTACCACCATACTGGAAGCAAAAAAGAAAAAAGGAGGCACAAAAGTATCAATTACCACATTTATAGACATTAAAAAACATGTTCAGTGTGTTTAACTTTTTTTATCACAAATCAGTCTTTTCTAACACTGGCACAGGTATAGCAGTAAAAATAAACACATCTGCAACCCTTTGAAAGAGGGGCCATTGTGGATTATGATGGAGACTCAACATTACACTGTGAAATAATGCAGATGAAGTTAGATACGCCTGATTTATAAAGTCAGGTATGCCTAATTTCCATATTAAAATTTTCCTCACAAAGAGAGCTACCAAATATTTGCTCTCAGAGCTCAGTGTGATATACCTGAAGGAACAGTATGAAATTCTAAGAGCATAGGACACAGTCAACCCAGCACAGTCAACCAAGGGCAAAAACTCACACTAAAATAAATACAGAATTGTCAGATATTGAAGGGCTATGATATCTTAATGCTGATTTTAAACTACACAATTATGTTCTTCACCTTTCTAGTTACAACATATAAACAAGATAAAATATTCCTAGAAGCCAGCAAGAAGCATTAATGCCACTAAGCACCAAAAGTCACCAGGAACTAATACACGAACAAAAAGCAAAGCAAACATATTTATCATGATATGGTGGTAGCAGAACTAATTGGAGAAGTCAAAGCTTATATGCTGTACAAAGGACTATATGCAAGAAATTTTATAAGATCTCCTATATAAATGTTACCACTGTCCTAAACTAATTCTACAAAATAAACAGTTCAGATGCAAAGATTCAAAATTATATAACAACTCACTATGTGAGATGTCATCTTGCACAAGGACCCACACAAAGCTCCCCTTTTTACTCCATTTCTGGGAACTACTCTAAGTATAAATATGCAGAGCATATCAAGAGTGAGTTTGCATCTTTGCAGTCTCAACAGACCATAGCACACACATCTGCACAGAATGAAAATATCAGTACTCCCCCATACTTTGCATGGGAGAGCCCAGAAAAAGTGCCCTTCCATAATGAAAGAAAAAAAACCCAAAAACTTAAGCACTAAGAGGTTATAGTTCGTTCCTTTCCCTATAAAGGAAGTTGTTTGTAGTTCTCTCTTGAGTATAACTTGACATTTTAGAAAATTATTAGTATTCTCAGATTATTTGTGAACATTTCATCTAAGTCATTTCTTAAATGTAGATTCAATCATGTAGATACAGCTATATATCTGCCTTCAGAATGTCCCAAAGTAGATCATCTTAATTTTATGGATACCACCAAAAAAATCAAAGTGATTTACAGAAGCTTATATATTCTCCATCCTCCATTCTTTTTCACCACTTTCATTTTTGCCTCTTAATATTTCTCTTTTCTTCACAACTGGCCTCAAGTAATTTATTCTCTTTTGTTTTTACCATAAGTTTTAGACTTCCTTTCATTTTCTTTCCCAAAGGCGCTCTTAAAATTCTATTACCTGAAAACTTTAATCCTTGAGATAGCTGGCTCAAAGCACCTTCTTGCCCTTACTGTGTCTTTCACAGTTTGTTCTTGAATTCATAGGAGGTAAAAAGGGGAAAACCAAATTTTCATTAGCACTGCAGTTTGTGACTTGTAACAGAAGACATTAACAATTTAGATTTTCTGCCCATATACAACTTCCTACCAAAACATGTAGGGACAACAGCTCTGAGAAGGAGGACTTGGGGGTGTTGGTTGATAAGTACAACATGACCTGCTAATGTGTGTCCGCAGCCCAGAAAGCCAACTGTGTCCTGGGTGGAATCACAAGCAGCGGGGACAGGAGTTCAGGGAGGGGATTCTCCCTGTCTGCTCCACTCTCAGGAGAGACTGGAATGCTGTGTCCAGCTCTGGGGCTCCCGGTGCAGGAAGGACATGAACCTGTTGGAGCAAGTCCAGAGGAGGCACAAAGATGCCCAAGAGGGCTGGAGCACCTCTGCTATAGAGACAGGATGGGAGAGCTGGGGCTGATCAGCAGGGAGAAGAAAAGGCTCCAGTGAGACCTCAGAGCCCCTTTTAGTGCCTAAGGAGAGCTGGAGAGGGACTGGTACAAGGACTTGGAACGTGAGGACAAGGGGGAATGGTTTCAAAATGCCAGGAGGCAGGGTTAGATGAGAAATTTGGAAGAAATTCATCCCTGTGAGGGTGGTGAGGCCCTGGCACAGGTTGCCCTGAGAAGCTGTGGCTGCCCTGTCCCTGGAAGTTTTCAAGGCCAGGCTGGATGGATCTCTGAGCAATATGGTCTAATGGAAGCTGCCCCTGCCCATGGCAGGGCATGGAACAAGGTGACCTCTCTCCCAACCCAACCCACTCCATGATTTTCACAAACTCTATGATTTTACTAGACCCTGCTTTGCCAATTTTTTTGATTTGGATACTTTAAGTGACTCACTATTGCATATATACACATCAAGAACTCAGTAAAAAGGAATAGTACATATTATAGTTTGAATTATTACTACAAGCAGGAAGGAGTTTCTACATGCAAAATAATTGAAGTCCTCCAAAAGAGATGTAAATATTGTATCACGTGAAACCATATTTCTAAAAGCAATGTTTTATTTCATTCCTCACACTTTCATTTTGGAGATATATATGAAACAGGATTGCTTTTTCATTACAGGCATTTCAACCACTTCTTCACCTGGTTGTTTGCAGTGGTTTTATAGTCAAACCATGAACACTTAGACGAAATGTTACCCTGTGTGCTGATGAAACATATTGCTCAACTCTCCTGTGCAGGGTACTTTGAATAAAACCAGGCATTGCCATGGTCAGCTGGCTTCTGTAAATCTGCCAATCCTCTGTACCTGTAATACTGTGCCTACGAGTTTTTTCCTTTTAATTCCTGTCCTGCAGCTCCTGAAAGGTCAGAAAATCTCCTCAAATGAACTTTGGTTTACACTGAAGTAATTTGCCCTAAGCAACTTTTTTGAGACTCTGTAGTTTGACACACAGTCCTAAAGGCTTCTTTCGAACCACATTAAATATGCGTGGGTATATTCAATGGGATTTCAAATATATTCATTTTAACACATGTATTTCTCATTTGTGAAGCAGCAAGAATAGCCAGAGGTAAATGTGGTTGTCTCTGTAAACCACTGTGTAAGTAGATTTAAAACTTGCCCCGAAGTGTTATACTCACAGAACTTTGTCTTACATCAACTGCAGACAGTAACACTTATTGTTATTTGTGTTACAGAATTTACAGTTTCCCTGACAGAGGTGCAGAATGTTAAACACCAGAAGCAAACCTGAAAATTTATCACCACCAAAAGCCATGAAGCAGTGAGATCAGCAACTCCTCAGCCAGGACTGAGTTAATGGCTACCTGTTGGATCAGGCAGATGCTGAATGCTCATTACACATGATAGGTTTAAATAGATGAAACGTGTAATTTTTAAATGAGTCCATTTAAAAAACTTACTGAACAGAAATGGCACTCAAACCAACACTCTTGACTCATGGTTTCCAAGTGTACAAGAAATAACAAAATTTATCTTCCCATTATTTACCTTATAATAGATTTTTTTTTCATTATTTCTCAATGCTTTCCAGGAAGAGACAGGATGAAAACTGTTGCCATTTCAGACCTCTTTAATTCAGTATTCCATGTCATTTGTCTAAATTAAAATTGAAATTAAAAATTCTAACAAAAATATTTTCTCCACATCCAAAGCAATGTTCTTTGTCAAACAGGCAGAAATATTCCCCGTAGTGTGGCACAGCATCAGGCTAAAGATTTTAATGTTTTTATGATAGGAACCATAAATTGTATCTTGTTTTATCCTCAATTATATCAGACTGTTCAATTCCACTCCTTATTAAATTACATTTTCTCAAGATTAAATTCATTTTGACTCCAATGAGGCTATTTAACTTTGTAAAAGAAATCTGAAACCCCTGTACAAATATTAAAATCCATGCACCTATTTCTAATTTCAAAGCTAAATAATTCAGATGGAAACTTCTGAACTTCAACTTGGTGTGTGTGATTTTACTGATCTCGTTATGGTCCTATCAACTTTTTCTTATTCAGATAGATCTTGGAAATTAGTTAATTTATTATTTGTTGGTTGGTTGTATCTTAATTTCTATATTTTATTAAAATATTATGTGGAAAATTCTAACTTCAAATATGGTTCTGTTTAAGATTATAAACAATGTTACTGGTTTTGATTTACAAGAAAAAATTATGACTCCCTCTGACTGTATTTTATTTACTGCCAGAGTAGCAATCAGCTTCCAGCAAGAGTCAGCAAGCTGCACCTTTGGAAAATGATGTTAATGTTGGTAATAGCCCTGTGTGCACTGGGTGTTTGCAGCAGAATTGGCATCACACAAAATAATACCTTTTTAAAGACCAGGAGGAGTTTGGTTCCCTCCTGTTTCACTGTGCAGCAAACAACAACATCAACAAAGGGATTTGGTGGTTGCTGCCAAGGCTTTTCAAGAACTCTGGAATCCAAAATGCAACCTTGGCTCTGTATACAGGAGCAGAGTGACAGACAAATGCAAAGATGTATTTATACCAAAACAAATCTCCTAATATCTCACAATAAGAGATATTCAATACCTCCAAGAAATTCTCTCAGCAGAAGCAATGGCCATACAGATAATTTCCTCAAGTACAATCAGATTAAGAGTAAGACAACAGTGAGTGCAGCACTGTCACACTCTACACACAGTAATAGGTGTTGGTTGTTTCTCTAAAGCTCTGTTACAGCTCCATCAATCACACTATTGTACTGGTTTTTAGGAAAGTGTAAGAGGGGGGCCTGATTTAGAAATAAAGACCTTGTGCTCTCAGCTCAGAAACATTAACCAGAAATTTGTCAAAATCATCTACTAATTTTCTGCTCTTTTGATTCCAAATAACTCTTTTAGCATCTACACCTTTCTGAATCACAGAATACTCAGGGTTGGAAGGGACCCAAAAGGACCATCAAGTGGCCCACAGACTACTGCCATATAAAAGAGAAACAAGAGGAGCTACACCCTTTTCTTTTTCAGATAAAATTCAAGCTATCTCTTGAAGTATTCAAATAATGTGACATGCTTCCAACAGTAATTGTAACAAAAAAAGTTTGCAGGTAATTAGATTTGTAGCAGAGAACAAGCAGAAGCTTTGTCTTAAAATCTGTTAAAAGGACAATGGGGAGTAGCCAGCTGATAGCTAAAGAGGCTCATTCTAAGTTGGCTACATGAAAAGACTCACTCAAAGGAGTGCAATGATCTGCAGTTAATACTGCAACAAAAATAATCTTATAATTTTTACTATATGTGCAGGCAGTCAAAAGAAGTCATTTGGACATTTTTTTTAATAGTAGTTATGTTGTCTAATTTTTATCACTGACATTTCCTTTATGCACCACCACTTCCCTAAATAAAAAATCCACACACATGAAATTTAACTTAACGTGTTATTTTGAAAGAGAAAGAAATCAAACAGCACTAACCTATTTTAATGCTATTCAAAATGTTGCCAATTTAAAATGCTTCAAAAACAACTCCTTCATTTGTACAGTCAGGTGGAAAAAGTGGAGTTGATATATAGTGTGATAATGAAAATTTCAAATACAATGCTTTCTGAATAGAATTTAGACCACATAAGCCAGATCTAAAATTTCCAACTACCTCAGCCATATTAGTTTAATTTTCCTTCCAAGGAAAGTAAATTTACTTTCCAAGGAAGTAAAAACTGAAACTTAAAAAAAATTAACAAACACGACACCGTGTCTCAAAAATGTCCCACAACAACAGCAGAACAGGAAAAGAAAGCTGATGTTTAGGGTCTTTAGACATTTAGGATGTTAGGAAAGACTAAATTAGCTTTGTATACAACAATCTATATTTAAACAAAATAGTCAGATAAATCAGTAAATAAAAATAAATATATTTTTTTAACTCTGTAAGTAGTCTAATAACTTTTAAGAAATTCTACATAAGACTGAATTTATACTTCTATAGCAACTGCCTAATGGATTCATCCACCTAAACAATACATTACTTTTTGCAAGTGTCACATTGCAGGAAGGATTCACCTCCATTCATGTGTCAGAGAAATGCTACTCCATATAAATTAACCTTCCATAACATCTGTAGCAGGATTCCCTGAGGAAATAAAGGCTGGTGTTGTCCTGCTGACAAGGACAGGCATCAGAAGCTCTGTGAGCAGCCATTCCTGGCAGAAGTGTAATGAGACAGAAGCAGGATGTAAAGGTCACACACACAGATATTTTGCATCTGTCTTTCCTAACATATTACTAGCAATTAACTACTCACTTGCAATTATTCTCATTAATTAACAACTGCATGGTCTCTCTGAGCCCTTGCACACCAGAACTCCGACTTTCAGCCTGGAGGAGGAAAATTCTGCCAGGAGAGCAGGGTCAGGAGCCACAACTGCTGATCTCCAACAAGAGGACATGAATATTTTCAGAATCAGTTTCTGAGGCAAGGCTTCAACATGGACAGCAGCTCTTTCCAATTTGATTGCAATGTAAACTCACTATAGTTTTGGCCAATTCCAGAAAAATTGCACACACATCTCCAAGGAAGACTCACATGAATAATTTGACAGAGATCCATCAGTAAATGAACTTTACGATTTCAAAGATCTTTTCTCATATATCTGAAATAGAACATAATCCATAATGCTGTTGGAGGTTTTATAGTATCTGTAGTAAAGAAATCCAAGCACTCAATCAAACACGTCTAGCTCAGGATCTAAGTTGTGATTTACCTGGCAAGCAAATCCCACTGAAATCAAAGTATTTTCCTTGAACAAGCACAGGATAACTAGATTCTCTTTGGGTAACAGTGCTTTTCCTTCCATCTGTCACACAAATAAAACTAAAATCACATGAGTTTTGATTGAGTACATGAGTACAAAGAATGAGGTATCCATTCCCAACTCCATCATGCCTCAAGATACTCTATATTAGTTCATAAAAATATTTATTCTACTTTTAAAAACATTTCAAATGCAGCTCATCTTGTCTCACATAAATTTTTGAAGGTAGTGTTTCCCCACCATTTGAAAACAAAATACAAAGTTTAACAAATGGTTCCCATGTTGCCCACCTAGCAAGCCACAGTGATGCGTGACACGAGATTAATTTACCAAGGAGGAAGAAGAAATGCTGAAGCAAACCAGACTCACACCAAGAAAGAGTTGAAGAAATTAGACCTTGCAAAGGCTGCCAAGACTCTAGGAGCAGATGGGATACAGCCTGCATTTCTAAAAGAAGGAGCAGATGAGATGAAAGAACCATCAGCAGATATATTTAGAAAGCCTGTGAGAACAAGGGAATTACTGATGGACTGAAGAGAGGTGAATGCAGCACCCATAGCACACTCATCATTCCAAGCACAGCAGCAGCACTGGGGCTGGAACTGTGGCAGTTCCCTACGGCAGGAAGGTGCCAGCAGGAGCTGCTGCCATGGCAACACGATGCGATGGCAGCAGGCAGCGAGGAGTAGGGGCTGTTTAAGGGTAATTATGAAGGGCTTGTTTAGGAAGGGGCAAGTGTTATGCCCCAGTAGGGGTTTTCTGCTCTTCAGGAAAAGCTGCTTGTGGTCTTTTTAAACTCTGACACTGGGGATAAGTAATTAGCACATGGATGCTCAGCAGAGGAGTCCAGATTCTCACATGAGTGACAGCTGGTAGCAGCTGGGCCTGGAAACAGGCAGCCTTGGTTAAGAGGGCATCACAGAGATGCAGACATAGACATAGGCAAGAGAAAGCTTTAAGAAGTGTTAAGTTGTAAAAGAGGACTTAGAATGTTCATTCTAAAGAGATGCTTCACCCTGTGACATCTTTTCTCCACCAGTACAAACATTTCCCTGATTCACTTCTTCTGTTTCCATCTCAAGTATTATTTCTTTCTCACCCTGTTCACAGTTTTACTGGGTCACTCTCCAATTTTCCTCTTCTTGCTCTTCTGTCAGGTCTATTCTAATGAAAGGGCACTGGGGGTAGGTTTTTCTGCCAGCTGTTTCATGAAATTAAAGAAGAAAAGGGAATCAGCAGTCTAAGTTAAATCACAAAAAACAGCAATAGGTAGTGCACATTTTAAAAGATAAAAGGATATATTAACTTACCTGCAAAAAAAAAATTGGAATAGTAATGTAATAACAGTTTACACAAACTTGAACTGCAAGTTTTGAAGACCACACTTTTCAGATCCCCTGCTCAATCCAACAAGAGACATTATTTCATGGCCAAACCCAACAGTTTGTACATTGGGAAAAGACCTCTCGGGCATGAGAGAAGCAGCTTCAATGAAACATAAATAGATATTTTAAATCTACTTTCAAACTGATGTAACCTGGAATACCAGTTATCACTGACTACATTAGCCTCATTTCTAGATCCTGTCTCACAGACATTCAGCACAACCCCAGCCATGCTCAATGGTGTGCAGAGAGGCACTTTGGTGACCAGAGCAGAACAGCCACGTTAGTCCTTTGTACAACTAACCCTCAGCAAAAGGAGAACAGGAAGGCAAGAGGCAAAGAAAATTTCACTATGTCCCAAGTAGGAAAATACTATTTACAGCCTACACTTTCTTCACTGAAATCATTCAGAACTAAGATACAAATCTATTGCAATTCAGGTACTTATGGTGCTTCTGTCACTGAATCTCTGAAACATCAGAGATCCCATTGTATGATTTCTTATTGACATGGTTTTGGCTCATTTCTTTCTGGTCATCTAGGTCCTGTTCTCAAATCTTTTGATGTCTACCTTCCTTGTGTTGCCGAACTCACATTTCAATTTCTCCTTCCTGTCCCAGTCCTCCACAATTCTCTTACCCCTGATTTAGCATTCAGATCCTCTGAATTTGGGTTAGTTTCCTTCCATGTTACCAGAAAAGAGATCAAAGAAAAACACTCCCTTTCAGTTCCAGAGCCTGAGTTCACATCAGCTCTGAGCAAAATGTACAGCTTTACATCTAAAGAGCTACTTTTTGAACCAGCACTGGATTTGCTTTCCAAACAGAAGTTACTGCAGCCTCTCAAGTCTTTTTGAAAGCAGCAATACCCAGCATTCAAGCCCTGCTCAGCTCATCAGAAACTCACACAGGTATGTGAGATGCACCTGTTCTCACCCAGTGTTTTGTTCACCTTTAAAATAATGCTTCAGCCTCTTTGAGACAAGTGTTTGTCTAATAGCAGGGGTCCTAACAAACATTTTGATCAAGGAATACTCGTGCTGAAATGATACTGCAGAGTGATCAAGGGATCTGTTAAGGCAATGGGATGTTCTGCAGCATCTCTCAGCATCACACAGGTATCAAAGTCAGCAGTGACACACCAGGTGATCGGTGCCCCCGACTCTGCTGTTCTGCCAAGCTCTGCATTCGCTCACCTGCTTTTCTCATGCAGTCTTGACCTATTTATGCTGACACTGTCTCTCCACTACATAGATCACCTTTTTATTCCAGGAACCAAGCATCAAATCTCTCCTTGAGGGTGGGTATTCGAGGGAGGACAACCACTTTTTATTTAAACTCAAAGATTTCACTTAGATTTCATCTGAAAGGAAGCTGTAAATTCTCTTACAAGACTTTAAAAAGATTTGTCTCATCCCTTATGCTACTCTAGGACCTCACATTAAACAGCATGGCCAGGAATATGTCTACACTCCACCTCACTGAGCAGCTTACAGGAAAATTACTATTATATAATGCACTATGTATATAATACTAATACACTATTTCTACACATTTTGTGTTTCATCTGTTTCCTGAAGTTTGGTTATTCCTGCTGTAATCTGCAATATTTAGCAAGAGGAGATAATCAATGAGGAAAAACATTTGCACCAGTTTTAGAAATTGCCCCATCTTATGGGGCAAGAGTTTATGTGGATGTATCAATTAAAAATTATTAGTAATTTCCTTTTTCAATGTAGATATTTTTCTAATGAGTTTTACAGAAAAATATAAATATTCAAGTCCAAATTTCAAATAATTCAAGTTTTTCACTGGAATTCTAGAAAGAAAAATCTCTCATTTTGCAGCAAACTACCAAGCTGACCCGAGATGAGTATATTCTTAAAAAGTCAGTTTTTGTATTTAACTGAGTCTCACCAGGGGTACAGCCTGAGACTTTGCACAGCAGTTCATCCTTTTGCCTGAAATGCAGGTGGAAGTGCAGCAATTTAGGGTGGCTTCTCTTACTTTTCTTAAATGAAGAAAAATCCTATGTGCTTATCAAAAACAAAAAAGGGTTAAAACAATGGTTCATTTGAAGGGACAACACATTGAGTTATACATGCCCTGATTTGCATGTTCACTGGTGCACAGGACTGGATCTGGAATGCACGTTTCACAGTAAATGCTTTTAAACAGCTATTCTGAGTAATCAAGATCATTTATTAATAAGTAGTATTATCTTGTGCTCACTGGCATTCACAGACATTAAGAAACCCCATAATTCAGTTCATTGAAAAAAATATTAAACCTATCAGTTTATTGTCAAATTTCAGTTAGAAATGTAAAAATATTTTTCTGGGGTCACCCAAATGCCAGATGGCAAGAGAAGCTTTCAATTCAAAGGCTGAATTAATCTTAGTACAAATAGATTTTCAATTACCATAGATTAGATTGTAACAGAAAAATAATCTGACTGCACAATTTAAAGTTTTATTACAAGGTAATTCAGCCTCAGGAGCTCCACAAGCTCTCTCCCAATTTTCAGACACTTCCATAAACCATAAGGAAACAAATTCCTACTTTAACACTGCATTTTAACACCAAGCAGTAGTAGTGACAAAGCCAACACTTGGTTTCCAAAAAGGGACACTTGAGAGATTTTCCCAAAGCACTACCAAAACTCTGAGATTTCAAAAAGAAAATAGAGAAAATTTAATGAGGAAACATCTGAAATATACAGAAAGTACTGTTCAAAATCATTGCAATTTAAATATCTCCTTTGCCTGAGTGTTTCCTCTGGTAAATGTAGACACGTTTGATAATAGACACTGTTTCCTTGCATGTATAAAGCATTTTGGCAGCATAAGTAACTGATGGCTAGGAGGTGACCAAGAAAATTCAGATAAACTAACAAAAAATCTGGTGAATTTTCCAGATAATTAATACCTGCAAAAGCACTTTAGCAAGAGATCTTCTAAATTTCTGCACATTAATATTGCAATAAAGCGTCCTTAGTACATACACATTTATAAAACATTAAACACAGAATACAAACATTAAACACAGAATACAAACAAGCATTCATAGTAATAGCTCATAAATACACAACTACTCTGTTTTGACTCTGGTTCCAAAGTGTTAAACTATGCAACAACATGCTCATTTCTACACCAATACGTAACATACTTCCAGTATGATATGGCCAGAAATTAATGGTTGATGAACTATCTCTGTTTAATGCTTCTTCCTCTTTTTGCCTACAGAAAATAATTTGCAAAGAAAAGGCACTGCATCTGTGGAAAAACACTGTATGATTACCATGCTGAGCAAGGTGCATCCAGCAGTGTTGGGGGCTGACTCTGGCCAGCAGGACAGCACACCACAACCACCCACTCACTGCCCCTTGCAGCAGGACTGGAAGAGAAGAGCCCAAGTGATAAAAACTTGCAGATGGAGATAGTTTAATAAGCAAAGGAAAGAGGAGAAAAAGCCAAAGCAAGTGATATTGTGTGGGAAAACCAGAAAGTCTTGATAGTGCACAAGCCCTGCTCAGCAATAGTCAAAACACTGGTTATTATAAACAAGTTTTAGTCACAAATCCAAGATACACAGAAAACTGGCACTTTAAAATATTATCACAGTTTCACCAGTTTTCAGGACACACAGATGGTGCATGGTTTAATTTTATATAACTTTATTCATAGGTTCAAATGATAAAGCTAGCTAGCTAGCTAGCTTTCCACTATCACTCACAGCAATGCCAGATTTTTTAACACACTACAACAAAAAAGTAATTGTAATCTATTATCTAGCTGCTTATAATACTATAAAATAGGTTAAAAGGTAATTATTGACCATATGTATTTGGCATATGTGTTGCATGAACAGATCAGGAGAAACATGGCTCGTTAGTGTGTTGGTGGTACTTTGTGCTGTGAGGTTGTAAAGTTATACATTACTGATTGCTAATCAGAACATGCACCCTGCACATGTGGGGTCCAACTGCTCAAAGGTATTTACAACTCAGCAAGGAAAACAGGACATTATGTAGACACTGTAAAACCACTACACAGATTAATCACACACAGAAGTGAAAAGCTGTCCTCTGTTCTTCAGCTGACTATTGTATCACCACCAAGGGCCAATGCAGAGGATCAGGATCTAACTCAAGAGCATTAAGCTTACTTTTGGAAATAAATAATTTCCTAGAGCAGATTTTAGGAAGATGAGCTGTTCTGCATGCAGTAATGTTACCATTACTGTTTCCTCCAGTTTATCTTTATTTACTTGAATTACACTGACCATGACTGCCTATTTCCATTTCACTGAATGAGTTGATCTTAGAAAGCCCAGCTGAATTCACAACATGAAAGTGAGTGTTCAGGAATCAGAGAAGCCAAGTCTCAACATGCCTGGATAACATTTTTGATGTGTGAATACTATTTATTCAAACGATGTGAGCTCTGTGCCTACTGTCCGAGTTCATGATACTGAAAGATACACCTGAATTTCTAATTGAGCTTATTCTTATTAGTGCAAGACTTTTAATTTCATACTGTCCATTGTGTTCTTTATTCAGGGGAATATCTTTAATGCTGTGTCACAAATGTTTCACATTACTCTGTTACACATGCACATTGTTTCAAAGGCAATGTTTACCTGCTAACAAATCCTTATTGACACAGCCATCACGTGTTTTTAATAAGACCGATTTCCATCTAATATTGCTTTACATGAATGAGCTAACTGAAACTCTATTAGCATGCACACACAAAGAATGGATCACTGTTCATTATTAAGTAACTACATAAATCTCACAACATTAATAATAATGTAGCAGAAAATCTTTCTGCAGATGAAGACAAACAACTACTAATTTGGAATGGGCTTTTTTTTCCATCCAGATACCTACTAAAAAGATTGCTCTGCAGAGTATTTTTAGGCAAATAAAGTTAAATGCAAAGGTACAAACAGACCAATAGTCTGTGAGACAGTAGAAAAATATTATTTTCACCCAGGTAGCTTATACATTACAACTCCAAAGGCCTTTCACTTTTTTTACTAAGTGTATAAATATCAGGATACACAACAGCAATGAAAATCATCCCCACAGACTACCTGGCTTCTCTATAAAGACAAAGGCACTGGGAGTTGCTCACCACAAGGGACAGGGGCCTCTTCCATGAAACAACACCGATCAGTCCTGACAACAGCACCTGGAACAGAGAGCAGAGTTACTAAAGAGGCATGAGGGTTATACCAGTGTCACTAAAAACACAGTAGGTAATAAGATGAAGTTAATACATAGTCATGATATTTTCAGGAGGCTAGAAACCAAATCCTAAAAATAAAATTCTTTCCTTTTATTCTCAATAAAAAAATAAACAGAAATGTTACTAAGGTGTTTTTAAACAAATTTCAATCCAGCTGCCAGATTCACTTAGTTCTGATCAGATAACAAAAAGTCATTAAAACATTTCTTCTCTCCCAGTCTCAAATGTTATCAGCACTAAAGGAGAATATATGTTTAGGGCAAATTTTCTTATGGTCTCTTAGCACAAGTTAGCTAAAAAAGGGGAGAAATGACAGAACAATCACAGAATCATCCAGGTTTCCTGATAAATTAGCAAAAGGGGTTTTTGTTCTGTTTTACCCATCCAAATAACCTCCCCACTTGATCTTATATTTGAGAGAGGACCCATACATCATTAAAACTTGGATTTAGCATAAAGATACATTACTCCCTATACTACAAACCAAAAGCAAGCAGGATTCAGACCTTTATACATCTAAGCTAATCTTAGGTATTTTAAAATAACAAGCAAGTTACAGTTGAGATGCCATAAGCTTTACATGTAGTTAAAAATGGAGAAAGAAATAAGAAATGGGGTGAGGGATATTGACCCTGGTGTGGGAGAAGAAAAGTGGAGAAGAACCTTTTCAATAGAAAAATTGAATTACAAAGACAGTAAAGTAGAACCCAAATAAAACGCAGAGAAAAGAATGCACAATCTATTTATTTTAAAAGTCCACGGTGTCATTCTTTTCACCTCAGCTCATGCAAAGAGTCTGCAGAACAATAACTTATATACTCAGCTAGTCACCATTCCTACTCCATGCTGCTTTCCTAATAATCTTTTGAGTGAAAGACCAGTAGAGCATAATAAACAAAAATGCATCTCTCCTTAGCCACTGCAGAAGCGATGTACACTGTACTGGGAACCAGGCTGGAAACAATTCAGTCTAGTGATGCTTGGTGTGAACATGGGAGAAGGAATTCTTGGTTATCTGGAGCAGCTGCACTGTGGAGTGCCCAGTTAAAGCTTTCACAAAGTCTAGTCTGTGGACACTCATACTGTGAGCATGTTTCAAGCATATTTCACCATCTGACAATACCCACAGCCACAGCAGCTGTTGAGAACATTATTCAGAAGGACAATGTGGAAAATGTGCCCTTTGGTATTTTCTTTAGTGGCTGTGCCATTAAATAAAGACCCTACAAACGAGGCTTTTTTAGCAAAACCTCAAGTCAGTGTCTAAGTGAAGTAAAACGCAACATTGAACTTGCAGTGCTGAGAGAGAAATGCACAGTAAAACTGAACCAAGCCCAGGATATGGGTATCAAAGACTGTCCAGATAATGTCTACATGCAAATGTGCATAGTTTGTATTCTACAGCATTGCCTACAGCAGAGAAGTTACACACTTCTGGATGTTGGCCAAGTGAAGGAAAAGCTGAGAATTCCATCTTTGCAGTTAATTAAATGTGCTCACACAGCTATGTTAGCTTATTATTACTGTATGATAACTTGGCTCTGGGCTGATAATCCTGTAATGTGAAACTGCACTCAGAAGGTAAAATGACAAGGTTAGCTAGTTTATCTGCTGGCTAGACAGCAACATGCTCTCAATTAAATAAATGGGCTGGCTGAAATTCTGAGGTTATTAAAAAAAACCCTTTAGGAAAAGTAAGAAATTGCATTCCAAACCAGAGCATGTATTGATACATAAAATATTCGTATGTAAATCGTTATTTCTCAGTCACCAAAACATATGGTCAGAGCCAAGATACTGTAGTGCACTATCTATGAGTAGCAAATCTTTACTTTCATTTACTATGCGACCTCCCTTCCATGAATTAAACCTCTACCCCTTTTGTCTTATTTGTGACATTGCACAAGGTGCAACAATGGAGCGGATCCCCTTTTTTCAGCTGAACTATAACTGTGTTTGACCTTTACAGAAGCCTTGTAAGATGAAAAAGGTACATGTGTTTTGGTTTGGAAAAGGAGAGTTTCATGGCATTCACTGCACTGGCTCTCCACTCAAAAGGTCAAGTACAGCCAGGCCACTTGATAAATTTACACTGATAGCAGACACAAGAACTCAGTGTTCCACCTGTGCCTTTAATACTGGCATTATAAGAGGTCACCTCAACAATGCTGTCATGTAATTTTCCAACCCTCACGAGTCCCTTGTGTCAGTCACCGGTTACTCAAAAAATTTATTTTGCTTTGAGATGCAGCTACTGCCAGCGTCAAGCACTCACATTAACCCACAATGTACACAGCTACATAACTAGGAAAAAAGCACACAGAGGACATCACATGCTGACATTTAGTCAGAATACATCAAATTACTATCAAAATAGAAATCTACAGATTTCTCTTTACACTGAAGATGACCAGGAATTTAAGAACAAAACCAAATAAGCCTCCAGAAACCCAAACAAACAAGCAAAAAACCCCACAAAATCCCCCAAACTCCAACCTACCAAAACCCAAAAAGCCTCCAGCCTTAAGGCTTTGTTTTCTCTCCAAATTATACTTCTTATAAATAAAAAGCTAACATTAAATACAGACAGTAGAAACCCCACTTTATTTCTATACAAAAGTAGCAATTATTTGAAAAGTAGTATGTAATTTACAGGCCCAAAATATCTTACAATAATCACTCAGAATATTCAATAGCACAACATTGCAATCCGCACAGCTTCTTATGCTTTTCAAAAATCACTACATCACATGTATACTGTGCACAGGTTTTTTCTTTCTTAAATAAAAAGTAAATTAGAGTTTGAGGATTTTAGCAACCCCTTAATGGGATTAATGGGCAATGTGTTTTGATTTCAGAACCTGCAGAGTACATTTATCTACTACCTTGGACCCAACTTCCATCTGCTGAATTGTAATGAACCTCCACATCACATAATAATTTAAATAATTGACAGCTACTAAAAACATTGAAAAGAAGTAGCTTTGCCTGATTCCTTAAGGAGAATTCCCAGAGATACACGTAGATATATGTATTTGCTGATTATCACAGTGCTGACGCACAGAGGAAAAAACAGAGTATGTCAGTGCTGACTCCTGCAGCATTAGAAATGCAGCAACTCAACATGCATATGAAAACTCCATCATCATTAATGCAAGTGGTGCTCATGCATGACAAAGATGCATTTACTTTAACAGGCACATACTGAGGCAGGACAAAACCAGAAGGTAAAATTACTTTCCATTACAGGTAATGCAAACAAAGGATTAGCCCTTGATGGTGTCTTTTCCAGCATTTTGCCTCCACAGTCTGGTAAATCCCTAGAAATTTAGAGGGCTCTGACTTTGAATATGGGACAGGTCAGGTGATGCAGTCTCTTGATATATCTTAAATCATCCTGCTTTCCAAGTCTCCAGCTCCAAAGAGCCAAAATGGCTCTTGTGTGTAATACATTCTCTTCCTTTAAACTTCTTTTCTGAACTACATAAATCCTAGATTTATATAAATATTGATTAAAGCCACATTAAGTATAGTGAGATTCTATCAAGGTACAAAAAAACTATAGAAATTTAAAACTACTGACATCTATGTATAAATTTGCTCAGTAAAATGATTTTATTTTCCTTAGTTCAACCTGGGATCTAAAAATGGTTTTCTAGTCTAATATAGGGCATGAGTTGTAGAAAATTCCATGTTTTATTCTCTATTCTTATTCCTGCTTCCTAGCTCAGCCTGGTACAACATACATCAATTAATTTGGTTATTTTCTACCTATTTAGGGGTTAGTCACGTTTTCAGCCTATAAATCCAAGACCAATTCTCTAATCAATGGATTCAGTCACATAAAAATACGCATACAAGTCCTTCACAGTAACTGAAGAAATCCCTTCTCAGGCCCCTTGCAGAGGTATCTGTGTACATGCTGTGACTGCAGGTAGCTGACCCAGAAAGCAAAGAGCCTGTTTGTACCCAGCAGACCAACACCATCAGGGTGGGCCAGGCAGAACAGGCACAGCACTGACAGGCAGGGCTGCCAAAGGGAAATCCACAGCACCAGCACCACCAGTGCTTGTGCCAGCAAAGCACACCAGCAGCTGTGTCCCTGCAAAGGGCCTGAAGCCACTGACACTTCCCAAGGCTCCCTCTCCGGGCTACAGGAGCACAAACTACTGCAAGGATAATTTTGTCAATGTAAATGTTCCTGGAAGGGTGAAGTTTCAATTGTACCTCAACAAATAATATCTCCAACTGTCTTTAGGTCTAGGTGTACCTCAGAGAAACAAGGGCTGAAATATCTTCCAGGATGATGTTTCTGTGAAATCTGCCACAGCCCTTATAGATAATTATTAAACACAATGCAAGCATTAAATAGGGTGTGAGTAATGTCACAACTACCACATATTCAGAGACTATAAAAGCATGACATATTACTACCAGAGCATGAAATCTTCTTATAATAACACTCTCTGCAGCATCTGCAATCCATTAGAGCAAAATGCTGGTAAAGTTAAATACACACTATAGGAAAAAGAACTGTGATGCATGGGAATTAGCTGAAAAGTGACTGGAATAGTCCACCAGTAATATTACTCTCCATTCCAATTCCTGGAAAAACAGCAAGGATGAAAATCTCTTGGGATAAGAGTGGTATGAATTTATAAACAAGTACCAGAAGAAGAAAAAGGTTTATATATTTCTATATGCATACATACACAGACACATAACTATGGACAAATACAGAACAGTAGATTGGTTTTGGAATGGTCTTCCATGAAAGTCATCCTAAAGAGTGGGTGCTGATAAAAATCATACCATTACATCACATTCAAAACACTGCAAAAATCAGTCATGGGGTAAAGACTTTTTAAAATAGCTAATATAAATACTTATTAGCAAATATGCAAGCTTGCATAAATATGCAAGTTCAACATGCAGCTATCACTAGAACTCAGGGACTGACTGCTCTCTTATTTAAAGGCTACATCCCTATAAACACAAAAAGGACAGGTGCCACCAGACTGCAACCACAAGCAAAAGATTCAGACGCTGAAAGATAAATACAAGCAAGTCGACAGCAACCAGAAAACCACAATGATTTAAGCACAGTTTTGGGCTACTTTATAAAAGGACTCAGTGTATTCCTGACTCACAAGCACTACATCATAGCTTAGTCACTCTCATTTATCCACTGTGAACCTAAAACTAATCTAATTCTAATTGCCATGGAAACAGGAGCAGAGAAACAAAATCCCTCTGTGCCCCACAAGAACAGGACAGTAAAATTACCTATACATTGACACAGCTACCAGAATGCATTAAGAGCACACAGTTTTGATCTCATTTTAATCTCTAGCGTGAGCTTTTTTTTTGGCTTTATCTTTGTATTCCTATCAAATATTCTCCATACCCATCAGAAATCCGCTCATTACACCTCTGTAATTTGTTTCTAGAAGGAAACAATTTGACATATAGAGAACAACAAGCACTGACAGAGCACATATCCATCAGAATAATGTATTTTTCAATTATAAAAAACTTCGTATGATCTGTATTTGTTACTCTTCTGAGTGGTTCCGAACTGTTATGCTCAACCTCACTAAAATATGCAAACTGTATTAAAAACTATGGATAGGGATTTAGGTAAGATATTAAGCACAGAGCTGATATGTCAGTGACTCGCAATACAGTCTTAATTCTAATCTGGTTTTTATTAAACATACTCACAGAATACACTATTACATTATCTTCCATGCCCCATAATGTAATCCATGAGCATTAATAAGGCAAACAGCCATTAGCATAAGAGTATTTAAACAGAAAGGTAACTAAGCAGTTTGGAACCAAATCTCCAAGCTTTCAAATGTATTAGATTATTTATGAACAAACCTGAAATAAACAGATGACTGAAGAGCGAGTTCAATATGTGCTGTTTCAAAGGGGAAGAGTTTGAACTCAGAATAAAGTCTATTGAGATACTGTAAGGGATAACATAAGAAGATTTTGTGGCTCTTGGACAATTCTCTCAAATTAAAATGAAGCTCCCTCACAACCCAGGCAACTTCCCTTTTCCAGAATGACCCATGAATGAACCAAAGGAACACAAGTGCTCTGAGTAATACCAGCAGCAACACTGCTGCAGAACCAGCTGCTGTGTTCCATAATGTTCAAAATTAAAGCCAGACCAACCAATACTTTCACAAATAACTGATTGAAGAAATGTGCTGTCCATACATGATATTAAGCATCCCTACAGTAGCTCAGATCAAGTGTAGATAGCTTATTGATTCTTTGAAGCAGGAAGGGTTTACTGAGGCAGCAGTCAAAAACTTAATTAAAATGCACTGAACCAAAGAAATCAGTGAAATTAGAAGCAGTTTGTCCAATATGATAGATCTGTATGCAGGTGTTGTAAATTTAATTCAAGTGTCAATTCTTTCCTCATCTGAATATTTACTTCCTTGGTCTTTATGTGCATTCCATACAACAGATTTACAAAGATTATTTCTAACAGGGATAAAACCTCCACACCTAAAAGTACACTGAATTTCCTTTCCAAAACTACTGATGCATTTTTAATTTTTTGTAATGAAAGAAATAATGCACTTGAAATTATTGGAAAGCTATTATGAGTCTATAAAATAAATCATGTTTTATTTCTTTCTTAATAGTTACATTTCTTCAAGGGCTGAAAATTTCACCTTAACTCCAGTAATGAAGGATCCCATATTTTTCCATTACTATGGAAAAGGTATCACCCAGCTATCAGAACTTGACTTCCAGAATTTTCATTTTATGTTTCATTGTATGTAAAAAAAAAAAAATCCATAATGTTATTGCAACAACAACAAAAAAAAAGCTACAAGTTTCTTTAGACATCCCCTAATCTGTTTTCATACAAATCTTGACTTGTATCATTGACTCAGTACAGAAAATTGTTCTAGAAATATTGTTTCCCAGTAGCATTAGGAAATTACTAATAAGATTTTTGCTGCTAGGCTCTTCCAGTAATTATAAGAATGAAGACTGAGATTGTTTAGATAACTGAAATGAGACAATGGCTCTTTCAATTACTGACACAATTTCTCAGGGGATGAAAGCTGAAGTGTACTATAAAGAGATGTAACTATCAATAACAAGAGCATCTTCTTTGCCTGACTCAGAAGTGCTTCCAAATGCACATAAAATGCAATGCCTCTGCACATCACTAGTACAGAGTAAGCTCCACTCCTCCAATTCCATAGATCTTTTGGAGCTGTATTTCAAACTGCAGTGCCACAGGGCACGTGGAGAGAGATTAATCAAAAAGCAATAGACCTCATATTCAAATGAGCATGATTTGTGATTTGCCTCCAGGCCATGCTACCAGATAAAGGAAAAGGTTAAAGATGCACAGGCAGCCATGAGAGAAAGAAAGGAACAGAGTAAATATTAAATGGTCAGACCAGATAAACACTGTCCTCAGCCTACTGACTTCTTAGCACACTCCTGGTGAAAGGCAGCTACACAACTGCATTCACCATCTTTCCTGAGACAACCCTTCCCAAGCAGCTGTAACCACTACAGACAGCTGGTCACCACTGCCAAACAGAACTTCAGAGAGAAAAGACAAATTCATTTGGATAAACACAGGTTTAAGGACGGATAGATGCCTTCCAAACATGCCAACAAACCAGGGGTTCTGAAGACAAATTTCACGGCAAGCTGAACCAGCAGTGCCCTGGCAGTCACAAGGGCCAGGTGAGTCCTGGGGCCATCAGGCCCAGCATCACCAGCTGGGCAAGGAGGGATTGTCCTGCTTTGCTCTGCACTGGGGTTGGCCTCACATCCAGGCTGGGGGCAGTTCTGGGCACCACAATATAAAGAACACAGGAAGCTGCTAGAGAGTGCCCAAAAGAGAGCAGCAAGAATGGTGAAGGGTCTTTGGAGGGTAAGTCACACCAGGAGTGGCTGAAATCACTTGGTCTGTTCAGCTGGGAGAGAAAAAGACCAGGAGGGAGACCTCGTCACAGATTACATCTGCAGGAGAGGAAGAGGAGGGGCAGGCACTGATCTCTTCATCATAGACAGGACTTGAGGAAGCAGCATGAGACTCAGTTAGGGGAGGTTTAGGTTAGAGATTAGGAAAGTTTTTCCCCCAGAGGATGTTTGGGCACTGGGACAGGCTCCCCAGGACAGTGGTCACAGCATCAGCCTGACAGAGTTCCAGAAGCGTTTGGACAGTGCTCTCAGGCACATCTTAGTGGCGTCCTGCACAGGGCCAGGAGTTGGACTTGATGATCCTGATGGTCCCTTCTCAACACCAATACCAAATCTATCTGAATCATTTTTCTACTGAGACAAGATCAGGGAAAATACCTGCACCTGGTTCCCTCCAGCCTCAATGGCACAGAATGGAAATCCAGGTGCCATCAGCAGCCAGTAGCCACTGTACCACATTTCAGCCTTGTCCTTGCTCAGGATGCTCACAGGCTTGAAGTCCAGACACTTAAAGCCTGTCAGCAACAAAATGCAAAAAATTAAATCATACTGATAAAGAGTCAAAATAGACTGAACAAAGAATGCAATTTGCTTAGAATTTAGTGCATTGCCTCTATTCTTAATTATAATAATCTCATTAGTTGTTGAAAGACTTAAAAGACATTATGTTAGACATGCTGCATACAAGTCATAAGATACCTGTTCTTGACATCCCTTGAGAATAACTTTAAACATCCCTAAACGGTTTGGAAGAAAGAGTAGTTGACTTGGGCAAGTGGAAAAGAGTGTATCACTGCAGCATCACAAACCAACCATGACATTCTATAATGCACCCATAAGAAAATGAGTTTTCAATGCCATCCTATGGAGCACTGAAAGCCCTCAAGCTTTACAGAAGAGAAGGCACGTACTGGAATGATCTAGGGAACAGGCAGGAGCTTTTCTCACACCAAGCCCTTGGGCAGCACAGTGACAAGGACCTCCAGCCTAAGACTGCAGAACTACTTGGCAAAAGTATAGCTGTTTTCTAGAGAAATCTGATACATGACATGCCCCCAGAATTCAAGCCAAACACTGGGCAAGAAGTAAAAGCACCAGAACCTCTGTAATTGAAGTCTAACCCTACTGCAGAGGCTTCTTAACCTGTTAGCAGGCAATGGCTTGGGGAGCACATGACATGCTCATTCTGCAATTTTAATACAATTTATTATTTGGGCAATAATAGTCCAAACACTGAATGAATAAAAGTATAACCTCAGTTCCAAAATCAAAGCCCAGAGCTTCGTTTCAAGAGCAAGAAGAATGTGAAAGAGGGAATCTTATAGACATTACAGAGCAACTAAAATGTTGCCTATTTTCGCTTCACGGGAGATTAAAAGAGATTACTGATGTGTAACACTAAACCGCTTTGCACAGCAAGTTTTAATTTATAATAAGCATGGTCAAAATAGACAAATTCTGAAACACTGCAGACAGAAAAACATCCTGTATAATACTGGTTACAAACCCAAGCAGGATCATCAAATTGAAATGGTTTACATATTGATATTGAAGTTAAGTGATAATAAAACAGTAATCTTCATATGAGACCTCATCTCACACCAGATCCATTTGCCAGATCATGGTGGTCTGCTTTCTAGGATTATTTGATGGCCATTCAACCACAAATCACATTCATTCTACAGAAATCCTTTTCCCCACAGAAAAATTAAGCTCAAGGAGTCCAAAGGCTTGGACTTATTCCATGTGATTCTAAGGTCAGGATTTCTGGTAAATATAATGGGAACTTGGTGTCAAGATTAAGAGGAAAAACATCTCATAGTCTTAAAAGAGCAGTTTTGTATTTTTACATTCCTGCTGGATTAAACCACTTTACTCTAAAAATTAGTTCCGAGGGTTTTGTAGAATCATTCATCGTCATCATAACTCAGACTCGCAGAAAGTGGTTCCTTACTGCATCAAATAAAACCTGCATTGTACAAGATACATCTGTATTGTCACCTGTGGAGGAAGTAAAAATACAGAAAAAGTGATCCCCACTGCCACGTGAAGTGTGCTTGTTTAACAAGGATTACAGATTAATCGGCATTGTCTGACCTTTAGAGGTGGATCCAGCATCATGACCAAAAATTAATTAAATGCTAATTTCATATGGTACAGCCATTCACATACAGGCATTAGACTGAGCAGTGTTTTATTCTCTTTAAAACACCCTCTTAAATACCTCCAAAGAAATCACTGTACCTTTATCTAATATGATATAGCTAAGTTCAAATATGGACATTTTCCCTCTTCATCACACAGTCAGATGTCTTCATTTAAAAAAATTCCGCAGAGTCAAAGGCAAAGAAAACTGAGTAACCAGTAAATCAGACTCAATTATATTTCAAAGACAGGGCCTCTTTGGTTTGTTCTACTTGTCTCTGATTGCCTGCAAAAAGCTTACAAAGAAGCTTTGAAATTACTATCCCAGTCAGATTCCCACACTCTCAATGTTTGTGTTACTGCAGCCTGGCTGACCACAGACTCAACAAAAGTCTGACATACTGACTTTCATAAAAGCAGCTATATCCCTACTTCAGCTGGAGATACTTTATTCATTAAGACAGGATAAACTAAAAACAAGACAGAGAAACTAATACTCACTTCCAAATGATTTAGGGCTATTTCATTTTGTGCACACTAACAGCCTAAAAGGTTTTAACTCATAACTTTGACATTTAGATTCCATCTTAATTAAATAACTTCAAAAATTAGCCCCAAAAACCTGAGACAGTGGGACGGTATTCCAGAATACGAGGCGTCACTTGTCTTCTCAAAAAGCATGCTTGATTTTGCTGAACTTAGGCTTATAACAGAATGGGAACATGACTTTGCAGATAATATCTGGTTTTAGAACCATCTTCATGTCATCTTCTCATTACTCACCATCTGAGAAGCAAAAGTTTTATTTTTAAGCCAAAGAATGCAGACAGACTTCTGCTCTGGCCAGCAGTTTTTATTTTGTACACATGGTGAAAGTTGACAGGAAAACAATGACAACAATTGCTGTTCTGACACAAGTATCAAAAGCACTTCACAGAGAAACTTGGCTTTCCAGCCATATCAAAAAGACCAAGGACCACACCGAAGCTTGCTGATTAATGGATAGGAGAAATTCAAATTGAGTTCACCTCAAACACCGAGCTGGCAGCTGATGTTAAGAAAATCGGCCTCAGTACTTCACGGCTGTCAAGGAAGACTCTCTCAAGTTATTGCTATCGATTTGCAGGAACATGACATGTGTGGTGTTTCAAGGAGTCTCTGCTTAGGGGGTTAATCAGATACTGGTGACTTAACTGGGAAATATTCTCTACTGGACAATCTGTAGTCACAATTACACCATATCTTGTACCTCAGTAAACACATCACGACTAAACAAAGAAAACAGAACTGTGGCAATCCACTACAAAATTAGCAGAACAACAATATTTGGAAGTTGGGAAGAGGAGGCTGGTTTCTTTGTCTTGGGTTGTGTTTCATTTGCTTGTTGTGGGTTTTTTTTTCTTGTTAATAGGAAACAATATCAGCATAAATATCAAGGAAGCTGACAGAAAGAACAAGGGAAGAGAAAATAGTATTGCGATAAAAAGAATAGCTCTGCATACACACACAAAAAAGGCACTAAAAATGTGAAAGTCACATAAATAGAAACTGCATTATGCAAATAGTCTGCTATTCCTGTTTCATTCATCAACTTGGGAAACGTAGATATTAGAAAGCATCTAGAATACTACTGATTTTCATTAGAGAAAAAGTCAATTAAAAGATTCAAAGCTTGGGATTCAGTTTTCCTACAGCTTCCACAGTTTTTCCATGCACAGGTATCTAAGAGACCCCAGATCAAATCAGCCTCAGCTACCTGAGGGAGCTCACACATCCAGGTAGATCAGGAATCCAGAGCTGGAACTCTCCTGCTCTCCTCACACAGACCCCAGCAGAAGCTGAGTCTCACACTCATGGAGCTGCACGTGCAGGAGTGTGCACCCGGCATGCACACAGCTGAGCTGACAACAACAGTCTCTGTGTCCACACAGCTCAGGTGACTGGATGGCCACAGGGCAGACACCGAGGCAATGCAGCCACATCTTCAGAGCACACAGGCACCAGAAATGGAAAGTCTGTGCAGCCAGTACATCCTCTGTCTTCTCTCGCCCCTTCTCCCTTAGCTGCTTTTTGGATCAAGCAGTTCAAAGTAGATATGAAATATCTAATTATAATACCAAAAAAAAAAATAAAGCTTTTGCTTCTTTTATGTAAACTTCAATAAAGGAAAAAGCAATCTTTTCTTTGGCTGATTTTAGGGTAATTCAGTAGTCCCAACAGAATGAATCTTTCAGCAGCCTTTTTCTCGTGAGAACAGTGTGAAAGTAAACTTACTCACAACTAGTACATTCTTTTCATAATGAATTTAAACACCAAAATAAGGAACTTAACTAATACTTCCAGGAAAAAAATTCTACACCAAAAGAAAAAGTTATGACCAAATCTAAAACTAGAAAAATGTAGAAGTGAGAGGAACTTCTGAGTTCAGGTCAGTAAAATGAAGTTCTTCATCTTATCAAAAACTTTTTCTGACTTTATGCCAAGTTATATAGAACTACTGCTACATTCCTTTCCAATCAAAAACAGAGATCTCATCTACAGAAAGGAGAGCAGAGATCCTAACAAACAGCATTTGTCAACATCATCCTAGAGCCAGAAAACTAGTAACTTGTCCAGTATATTTCTCTTAAGATATTTCCCCTTTAGACTCACCTTTACTTATATAGCACACTGTATAGTTTCTCAGGGAAATTATCTTGCTGCAGGAATGAAACATAGCAACTGTAAAGCAATCTGTAAATTAGTTTTAAAAAACTCATCCAGCTCCTACAAAGAATCAAAATGAGTCTAAAGAAAATTCCAATAAATGAGCCTCAAACCAGTCCATGGGTACACATGCATAATTTGGCATTTGTATTTAGTCTTTGTAAAGTGCATTTTGCAAAGCTGACAAGTGCTAAATTGGCCTGAGTATCAAGTGACTCATTCTGCAAGAACAAATAAAGGGGAAAAAAGAGGAGTGAATTGCCCCAGAGCAGCTAAACCTGGCATGTGTCAGTCTTGCTGAAACACCTCAGCAGAGTGCCAGTGGAACACTAGGAAATTCTAAATGTCTCAGTGCAAAATCACTCCAAAGGTCCCAGCATAATCCACAGTAACCCAAACTGCAGTGCCTTGAGCCCCAGCTGAGGAGCTAAGTTAGAGCTGGACAGCACCTGCATGGATTCAGAGCCTTCTAAGCCAGTCTGGCAACACCAGCATTTCTCAGCAGCAGGACTAGATACAAGATTAGCCCAGAAAATTAGATCAGAAAATCCAACAAAACACACTTTTGCTGATTCTGGAGTCAAAGGATCAGGAGCAGAGACCTGGGACACACAGAAACTAGGAATTATATAAATTCACTTTGATCTCAAAGGTGGCATGGACATCATCAATTAATCACAGCTTCTGTTTCCCTAAATATTCCTTAAAGAAAGAGGAAGAAAGAAACTGAATAGGAAGGAATTATGAGGGCTGTCAAAAACAAAAGGCAATAATATCCAGTATTCAGTAAGTATTAATGTGGATTAGAAATCTTTTTCATTTTAACAATTCTCTCGATAAATAATTCTTGCAAAAAACTTCAATTACTCTCTTAAAATGACACTGATTTTGTTCCCTGGGATAGAAAGAAATCATCATATTCTCAGTCATTCTTGTCTTTCAGCATATAAAGGAACTTTCATCTATAAAGGAACTTTCATCTGCGTCTTCTCATCCCACTTCCTCCAGAATTTTCTTCCTGCTCATGGTAAAACTGTTCCAGACATCACAGACCCTTTGTAACACCACACAGCACTAAGCCTTGCTTCAGAGCAGCACCACCCACCACACCACCATGTACATTTTCTCATAGGGTTACAAATGCTCAGACACCCAGTGGCTAAAGACATCACCTAAGGAAAACCTAATAACATGAAGAGGAAAAAAAAGTGACAGTCTCAGAAAGAAAATACAAAGGAAAAAGCTGGAAAGCTTCAGTCTTTTTGCAGACAGTAGTTTTTCTGATTCTGGAAAGCACAACTGTTTGTTACTTAAGTAGGTCATTTCATCTTTCCATGCTTCAGACTCTGCAAATTAAGACAGCTCTTTGCTAATTCACTGTAATGTTGCAAAATTTAATGAACTTAATACAGTAGAACTTGTTTATTACAACATATTACAAGCAGAATCTGACATGCTGCATAAGATGTTCTTTTTCAAAATAATTTCACTAAAGACACCTTTAGAGACCCATAATTCATCCCTGTTCAACCTCAGAAGGTTCTTACTCTTTCTCCTGATATCCTCCCTAAAGAAACTGCCACAGAAATTTGGTGGTGACAGAGGGACCCTCACTCATGTTCTAATTGTTTTCATTAGCTTCTTGCACTGCTAATAACTGCTTTGAAGGACATAGGACTTCTTTATCCACAACAAGTGAAGACACAGAGAAGCATCCTTCATTTTTTCAGTCTTTATTTTATAGAAAGACCTCAAAACCAACTTGTTCCAGAATTCCAATACAGCTTTACAAGAAACGGTACCTAGAAATATTATTGATCATTTTGCAGAACAGCTGTGTTAGAGCACACAAAAATCACAGAAGAGATAGCAAAGTTGTTACTGCTGTTCATAACAAGAAGGAAAAAAGACAAAATCTGTCCTGTCTCTTCCTTCTAGACATCCTAACCTACCTCCCATCATGAGACATGGAAATCAGCATCAAGTGGGTTATCAAGACAGGAGGTAGAGAGCATTGTTAATTCTCAGTGGGGTTTGGATTTATTTTAGTAGTTTTCTGTTTGTTTGATTTTAAATTCACACACAGAAAGAGTAAAAGCAGATAACTGCTAAACAGGGAGCTCTGCAGCAGGCAGGCACTGGGGAAACGGGATGTGAAAAAAAAAGGGTCAGAGAAGTGAAGTCAGAAAACTGTCAGTAGTAAAGTAGAAAAATTTAATAAAAGCCAAATTTAAAAACATCATTAAAACTAAAAGCAATACTTCAACTATATTAATATAAGTGCAAAGTAGTGTATAATTTTTTTCTAGTAAGCAGCCAAAAAAAAAATAAAGCACTTGAGATATAAAAATATGATAGCAAAATTAAAAATATTTGTTGTAGAGCTGATAACTTATCCCCTTTAAAGTTTAATATTCAACATGAAAGCTAAGCTGTGCCTTTTGCAGATATATTCTGTAAACTTCTGAACATGTCTGAAGGATCAGTGAAACTATGGAGAAGCAGCAGAGATGCTGCATGACAAATGCAAATTTCACAGAGGAGTAACTGATGCCAAGGGATGCAGACTGCAAAACTTCTTTTTTCTCGTTCCTGCTCCAGCAGTTCTGCAGACCATGCTCAGTGAATTCTGCACTGCTGCCTGCCCAATGAACATCTTATTTTATTGTCTCAGCAGAGAAAAAAAATCACTGCATTGCTACTCTTAAAACACAGAAAAAATCCCTTGCTATATCTCAAAATATGGGAGAAGTGAACACAATTTGTTACTCCTGTTATTGCTAAATATAATAAAGGGCATTCTGAACCTTTATTTTACACATCAAAATGCTGAACCACTGCATATTCCAAGATAATGAGCCATTTTTTTTAATTTTTAGGGTGTTTTTGGACCTTCCACTAACTACAGACACCATGGATTTAGAAAATGGTCATCAAAGTTAAATCCCCAAACTGACAGAGAGCAGGCTTAGGTTAGGTGTTAGGTAGAAATTGTTCCCTGTAACAGTGGTGAGGCCCTGGCACAGGCTGCCCAGAGCAGCTGTGGATGCCTCATTCCTGGAAGGGTGCAAGGCCAGGTTGGATGGGGCTTGGAGCAGCCTGGGATAGTGGAACAGGTCCCTGCCCATGGCAGGGAGGATGGAATGAGATGAGCTTTAAGGTCCTTCCAATCCAGGCCATTCTGTAATTCCACTACATACATCGTGCTCCAGAATCTATGATTCCTGCTATCCCACCTATAGCAAACTCATAAAAAAAAGTCATTAATTTCTTAAAAATATCTTCCTGAAATACAAGAGAGTTAAAAGCTAGGATCTGGTACTACATTCCCATGTATCACAGCTAGCCTTGTAGTCACTGAAGTTCTTGTCTCCCTTCCTGACAGAAAGGGTAGGAGTACTTAAAAAAAATTAATAAAATTGCATGTACAATTTTGAAAATGGCAATAAACTACCTATTTAGCAATTGTAACTGAGGTCACAAAAATGTGATGGTGCTGGTTTTGAAAGACTCAAATAGAAAGCAGTTTGCTATATTCTTAAATGTTCTAATCCATCAATCAATTCTGTAAGCAGTAGTAATAGAACAGAAATGTGGTCTGAAAAGCCCCTTCAAATTGATTTACATCCTGGGTAAGCCAAAGAAACCCAGTCTTTTTCTACATCAAGATCTGCAAGAGAGGTGATCAGCAAGAGAAGCTTTCTCAAATCAGTCACTTGCACAATTTATTTTCCTCAAATATACCATCCCTCAATTATATTTCCCCCCTAATTTCACACCTTTTCCTACTTCTTTGCAGTCTGCAGGATGTGCTTTGAAAAGTAAAGAAATCCTGAGCTCTAGGGAAGTTTTCATACTGAGCATTTTAGTGAGTCAGTCTGTGCAGGACATCACACTGCTTTCCTAGAACTCACTGTCAATATTTGGAAACTAAAACCATGATTTTTATTGTGCATTTAGTAATTCTACAGAGAGGCAATAAACTGTCTTTCTGTATGCTGTTATGCCTTGTCATTTTTAAGCTATAAAATCCATCTCCACCTTACACGTGAAAAGAAATCACAAACATATCAAATCTTGATATTAGTTAGAATACAGTCCTAGCCAAGAATTTTCAAAGCAGATGAAGTAAATAAGAGTCAACACTGAAAGGAAATCACAATAATTAGTACTTCTAAACCACTCTGAAAATTTGAGTCTTGATTTTTTCTTCTCCTGAAAATGACAAACTATATCCATTTATGATTTTACAATACCACTTACCTGTCAGTAAAAGGCCATAATTTGTTCTCTGTTGCACACCAAATACCTTTAAAATCAAAGCAGAAGACTTTTAACTAGAAAACAATTAAATATTGAAAGTAATTTTCTGCTATAGCTCGAGTCAAAAATGACTTGAATTGCGTAGTGCTGGCTTCCAATTTATAAATCCTTTCAGCAGTGTTATATAAACACAACAGAAAGTAATTTTCCCCAAGTATTTGTACAGTAATTCCTCTGAGGAACAATAAGAGAGAGAATAGAAGCAGAAAACACATGCAAGTGTTAATAACTGGCAGATTTACAAACATGAAACATCCTACATACTTATTAAAAAATCATTTCAATGACAGCTATTACACCTACTACCAAAAGGAGCTCTAATGAACCAGAGACTGATAGATCATTATGGAGTGGCAAGAGGATCATATAGGGGCTAAACAAGAAAGATAAAACTGGCTGAAGCCAAAGAGGGATATGTAAAACTTGTTCTAGCATACAAAGTCAATGTCCATTAGCTATCAGGAAAGCTCCTGTCATGACAAATTCTCCAATCTCCTCCACAGAAAACACCTTTTGGGTTTTTTTAACAAATGGTAGTTATGACCAGTTATTCAATACTTTCATAAGTTCCAGGGTATGAATGCAAATCAGAATTCATAAAAAACCTGAGATGAATTTGAGTCCTTGAACTAGGCATGGCCCATTGAAACACACAGCACCAAAAAGTGCCACAGCACCAAACCCCCTCAAGTCTCCAGCTATCACCTAAGAGTTTCTAGCCCTCAAAAAGCTTGTTATGGGGGATTAGCACAGGGAGGATGTGCAGCTCACCCAAACAAGGTGTTTGTAACAGAAGTGCCTACACCCACAGGCAGTGCAGGCCAAGGGGAACCGAGCTGCCGAGGGAACAGATGCTGTTGGGAAGCTGACATCCACACCATCCACGGTTCTGGAGAATGGCTTCTTTGGCAAGGTTTGTTTTGGTTGGGTGGCTGTGGGGGTTTGTTTGTTTGTGTTTTTTGATTGCTTGTTTCAGTTTGGTTTGGGGTTTTTTTTGGTAGAGTGTGGGGGCTTTGTTTGGGTTTTTGTTGTTAGTTGGGGTGTATTTTGGTTGTTTCATTGAGCTTTTAGAAACAAGATCTAGCTCTAGTCTGAGCTCATGGATTTAAATGCCCACCCAGAGCCAGACAGCATTAGAGATGCTGTGGAAGCACACTTTCCAATTTAGTGCTATCCAGTCTGCAAGCTCAGAGAGATCCAGAAGATGATTCAAAGCCCAGTGTGCATAATTCATTCTGAAAGTGCACATCTGAACCCATACAGTTCTGTGGAGACACACTGAGATAACCATTCACACACAACTTGAAATTGGGAGACATGCTGCTACCACAACCAACCTAAGAACCTTGGAAAATGAAAAATAAGTCTTTCAAACAGGAAATTAAAATATGTTTAAAAATGATGATGCTCTAATGCTGCTGAAAAGTAACAAACTCAAGAGAAGTATTAATACTTCAGTACTATCAGAAAATGGGAAAACTGCAGAAAAGGACTTGAGGATTAGTTTAACCAAGTATCAAAATAGAAATAAGAAAGTGACAGAGGAACACTGGGACACAGCATCTGGGAACAAATTAGCAGGAGTGTCATACATACAGATTGCACAGTACCCATTCTGCTGCAATAAGCACTGGTGAAGAATCTCAGCAAGAATGCTCTGCCCAGCTTGCCCACATTTCACTGAATATACCCAGCTACTACAGAGAATCTAGGATTCTCTGCAGTAAATAAAGATGCAAACATATTTAGAAAACTTCTTATAAGTGAAGTTAGAAAGTTCTGTATAGTTTACCCAAGCTAAAGAACAATGGCATTTTCCTAATAGGTTAAAAAACCTCAACAAATGAATAGCAACAAAATCACTTGCCCTTGTGTCTACCACATATGCATCAAAAAAATATCAGAAGCTTAATTTGCAGAAAAAAAATTACATTCCATATTAGGATATCTAGAATTAATGCATGAGATTCATGGTAGCACGGGAGGAGAAGTTAAGGGCCGGAAGATGTTATAAAGGTTACAGAGTTTCCTTTATTACTAGCTTTAGGAACACCTTAACAAACACTCAGCTGGAGATGCTGTTTATAGATGGATCTCACAGTGAAAACAGAGTAGATGAGCTGTTGACACTCATGACAGGTGCACATTTCTGTAATTTTATGATTTCTGTAAAAAAATACATTACTGATGTTTTTATTTTAGTGTGTGCGTGCATATAAGCACAGAATAAGAATATGTTTGTAATACTATTTTCTAATTTACTTATATAAAAATGTGCATATATTTATTGGGCATTACTATTAAGAGAATATCATAATTCTCAGAGAATGAAGTTTACCAATCCTTTGGTAGATTTGGGCAGTTTTGCTTGCACACTTACAGTGAATTGGAAGCAAGGAAGGTTTCTGTGTACTCTCCATCATCAAGTATCTCACTGGGGGATTTAGTTATTACCATGCCCTTCCTAAATCTTATATCAATGCCTACAGTTAAAACTTCTGAGACTTCTGAATTCTTTATCACACAATTTAATGGTGAAATCCAGCCGAGGTCTACAAGTTAAAACACAACTATCAATTAATCTCTAAATATAGAAAGACTATTAAAGGACCAGCTGGCATTTTAAAATGATGAAAGCCAACACTGTTCTTTGGCACCAGCACTAGCTGATGTTGCTAAGCTACTGCTGCTGCCCAGTTAGTTACACATGATCAGGTATTAAATTCATGCAGGCCACTAGGCTGCAGGAAAGAAAAAAAAATTTATAAAATAATAAATAAATAAAACCCCAACACACTCAAAATGTAGTCTTACACCAGTAAAACTCGTGAGTCAAGTCTTACCATCTGAGCCTATGAAGTGAGTGCAATGCAGTTTGTGTCCATGATGAAATGATATACAGAGGAAAACAATCTGCCTTTGATGCTATTTTTAAGTCCACATTATCTTTACTTGCTCTGTTAATTTACTTCAACCCCCTTTTGCTATAACACAGCTAAGTTTTTGTTATATACCTACACTTTGGTGAGTGAATTTTTATTTCTGTCAAATAAATGTCTTCATAAGAATCAGAAGGATATTCTGCTTCTATGGGTTAACATGAGCAAATGGAAAAACTGTCAGAAAGGACAATCTTACAGTTAATTAGAGCCTATGAAGATAACATTTAGTATGTGATCACTGCTCAAAAGATTTATTTTGAGTTTCTCGAAGTTTCTATGAGATTACAGCTTTTTCCTAATTCTTTCATCACTGATCACACTTGTGATTTGCAGCTTTCAAATCCAAACCTTCACTTACCCTTAAGCAGCCTAGCCAGCCTAGCTAGCACCACTATACTATTTAACAAACTTGGAAAAGATTCCAAATATCTTCCTAACCACAAACATCATCTCCACAGTGCTTTTTCTCAAGCCTGATTCCATTTTTATTTAGGACATTACTGTCACACCCTTAGCAAATCGGTGTTGTTTGGAAGTCAGCCTTTTACCCGTATTGGTGCAGAAGGAGATAATTATAATGGTAAATGACAATTTTGACCACTAAATAATCCTGCCCTTTCCATCAAACACCGTAAGCACTGACTTCATGACTGTGCTGTTCCTTCCTTTTATACAATTAAACGAGGAGGAACATTATTCAAATCAATTACAAATTTAATGCTTCTGGTTTTTTAGTGGGTTCAGTTTTGGTTGTTTCCCTATAGTGAAACCAGTTAAAAAGCTACACAGAATCATATCTAACCATTTTTCACTCTCAGTCAAGAATCAACTGGATTCTACAAACTTTCCTCTGATCAATACTTTCTACGAAGGAGCTAAACAAGAGAGAGAGCAGTGGAAGAGATCACAGGTCTACAGAACATGGCAGAAAGCCAGGAGGTGTTTAATTTACTGATGGGAGGGACATGCTGTAGCTGCATTCAAGCACAATGGTTTTGTGAGCTGGGAGCCAAGGCAACCTGACAAAAGCACCGGGGCACAGCTCCCAACTGTTCAATACAGGAACTGGAGACCCTCACTTCCACAGGCAGAAAGGTCACTGTCAAAACTGATATTATTACCTCATCAAGAAAATAGTTTTCTGGCTCTCACCTTTTTTTTTCCCTCCTGAATAACTGACCTCCATTTTGTAGGAAAACAAACAAACAAGCAAACCCCAACAGGCAGTACATCCTTGAAAGATCAGCTGTCAGCTTACTCTGTTCTAGTTTGTTTCAACACTGTATTATGAAATCCCCACATAATATATTAAAAAAACACAACTCGAACAACAAAACATAAAATCCCAGCAATAGAATAAAAAAAAACCACCAGACAAAAAAATCCCCACTAAGAAAAAAAATCCCCAAGCAAATTAACAAAAAAGCAAACCAAACCAACAACAAAAAATAATTATCTTTGCAGAATTTCCATTTATATTTAAGAGGGTTACTTCTCTATGTTTGCTATTCCACGGGATTATAAACTGTGAATATATACCTCAACTAATGCTACTATTACAATCCTAGACTTCTAGGAAATATTCCTTGCATTATCTGCTAGCACATTTACTTAAAGCCTTGCTACAGACCACTAGGTCAGTGAAATGACAGAATTCATTGTGCCTGCAATGTGCTCTAGTTATATTTTAAAAACATGGATAGGTTAAGCTAAAAAAATTTTAATTTCTCAGGCAAAGAAGGGCAAGAACTATTCATCACTATCATGTTTATTAGAGTTCCCTCAGTGTGTTTGTACAACATTGTTATCCAATGGTAGGGCATATTTGGAGCCTACTAAAGTAACAGATCATCACTTGTCAGATGTGGAAACACAGAGGGAACAGCACATTTCTTAAGAAAGTTCTTTGGGGATTGAGGAGGTGTGAATCTTGTCTGAGAACACACTACTTGCTTATTCTCATCTTCCCACTCCTCAGGCATTTCAAGTGGCAACTGGGGAAGCAAACATTTCTCCCAGTTAACTGACCAAGGTATTCTTTAACGGGCACCAAATACATTGATTTCTAACACAGCTTATTGCCTTACACTGAAGTGGCTGCTTCTGAGAAATCCAGTAAAACACACTCCTTCCAACTATAACTTCACTAACTAAAATAGCTATATGAACTATCTTTTTCCATGCTAGAGAAACCACATTCTTTAATATACAAGCCTGCCTTTCCTTCTTCAAGCTATTCACTGATAATTTAACTGGGAAAGAATCCTTTCTTTGCAGATCTGTTTGTAAAACTGTAAGTTTTCATCTTCTTCAGGATGATCTCCTCAAAGTATTTTTTACTTCATCAAAGTATCATTACTTGTATTTATACCGTTAAACCTCTGATTTCCATAAGAGTCTACTGATTAATGCAATCACTGTGCATTATTGTTAATTCACAGGCTTCTTGTGGGCTTCTAACAAATATAATTACATCGACTGTTCAATTTTCTGCTTTCAGAAAACAGAACACTTCACAAAGCTGCATATTATTTTTAAGTATAAGCTTTTCACATCATATTCACCTTTGGCACGTTCTGTAAGTCAGAACTTGACATCCATCAGCTTTGTTCCATGCTGCTGAGCTGCCAGCAAGGCAGGATTGAAGGCAGGAGCCCATCTCTGGCTGCTCCTGCGAGGTGCCAAGGGGCCGGGGCAGGGCTGGACCCGCCCGTGCTGGCAGGCAGAGCTGTGAGCCAGCGCTGGGCACTGCCCAGATGCTCCCCTGCACTCCTGCTTTACAGGTGGGACTCACTGGCCGGCTGCCTGAAACAGAGCACAGCTTCAGAGCTGCATTTTTTACCCACAACAAGCTGCAAAAAAGCTGCTCCTAACATGGGTCTCATCTACCTTCTCGAACTCTGCACAAGAATCACATCAGCAGCAGCTGAAGTGTCTAAAACACTGATTCCTGAGGCACTCAGGCTGGAGGCAGAGGTGGTCAAAAGGAAGTCTAACATTTTTGATCTTATATGGTTAACAGACAGACAAAAGACACCAGATGTATTTTTAGACCTTTCTGAATCAGGGAAATATTATTTAAAACATTGTTCTAATTTCTAAACAATCTAGTGTTCAAGAATTTGGGCTACAGCTAGAGCATTCAATTTGGCATCAGATTATTTTTCTTGATTAAGTCAAATACAGTAGATCCAAGGAAATATATTGTTTCGGGACTCCCATATAGTTCCTAAATATAATACACTTAACTATAAACAAAAAAAAATCAAATTGATTTTTATTTTCCAGGAGCTCTAAATGTTAGTGCATATAAAATTACTTTTCCATGCATAAAATTCTTCATAGACCTATTTTGTTTCATCAGTGTTATAGAAATCAAATCAGACACTGATGAAGGGAAGAAATCTTCAGAATCCTAAAACAACCAACCTCCAAAAATACAAAAAAAAAAAATTGCTTGTTGCAGAAAAATTCAAGATTGAAAAGTAACTAAGCCTCAAACTGACTCCTTTTCCCCCTCTTATTTCTCATCTTCTCTAGTTTTTCAAAATAGGTTAATTAACAAGATAAGTACTTCTATAGTTAGGAACCAGAACAGAGGATTGAGCCAAAACCTCAAGCTAACCCCAAACAATTCATACTGGAAGGCAAGTTTTTAAACTGTCAGGACATGAGAAGGAACTAAGTGGAAGGATATTACAATTTGCCTAGTGATGAATTCCAGCCCCACAAGCAAGGAAGATTGCTGCAGGGGAAGGTGCAAGGTCAGAAGCAGAAAAAGGTTTTGCTTCCTTCTGCCTTCCTGCCCATTACTTTAGGCTGACAAACCAATGATGGGTGTGATTGAGCTCTCCAGAATCCTCACCTAGGACTGACAGGCATTGGCACACGAGCCCACTTCTCCTAACAGCAGGTTTGATACTTGGTCTTTCAGATACCTGATTCACAGGAAGGTCAGTGAAGGAACATGAGCACATGGCCTCTGGTGGACACCAAATGCCACCAGATCCTGGTCTGATGTTGGTTATCCTTATCAACTGTACAACACTTTATTGTTTGTACTGTCATTATTGCTTTTACAGTAAAGGTTCTTCTCCACTCAAAAGGCAAATATTACATACCAAGAGAAATGTATTACATACCAAGAGAAATGTGTCTGTCAAACCACACTGAATATTTGAAAAGCTCAAAGGAAAAGCTGCATTGAAGAGTCAAACTTCTTAGGTAGGCAACAAAATATTTACTGAATTGACATGAACTTCAAAAACAGACAGCAATGTTTAAGAACTGTTGGTAGTTACTACTTACTGTAATGATGATATTTCACAAGATCTCAAAGTATGGTCTGACTGTGAAGCTTTATTCCAAATTTCACTAGGAATGAAGGAAAATTTTTAAGGGAGGAAAAGAAGTACTTCTAAATTATTATAAATTCTTTAGGCCCAGAACAATATACATCAGACAAGAATAAACAGGACAAGAGGTGTACCTGTCAGGAGCTCCTCAACAAAGCTAATGTCTCCTCTTATACCAGAACAAACATGAAGAGTTGGTTATGTGAAGGACTTAAGTCTATACATTAAATCTCACTCCTACCTACCATAACATTACTTCTGTCCTTCTGAAAGGACAACCACTGCTGCTTTATGGATAAAAGGCAACATGGACAAGTTGTTCACATCTTGCCCAGAGTGTTCAGTGTTATCAGGCAAAGTGCACCCACCACCCCATCTGTCCTGCCCTCACTGCTCTCTCTGGTTCCACGCAGCAGGTTCTGTGGTAGGAGTGGCAGAAATGCATCAGAGAAATCATGTGGTGCAGCTGTAAGGGAGTCCTGCAATTACAGACACAATGATAATGTGTCTCAAGGGCATGAGCCATTATCCTACATGTATTTTCCTTCCCTCCCCACCCCCACTCCAGTGGCGTTTGGTGGCTTGCTTTGTTCTAGTTTTAATGTTACTTTGAACATGAAAATTTTTTATAACACTCTTATGTATTTAAATGAATCTCTGCTCCCTAAGTCAACATTTTTCAAGTATCCTTTATTACCAAGTATTTGTGACAAACTCAGAAATATTCTTTTTTGATGCTCCCTTTTACTCCTTATGTGTAATAAAAATTTATTTTGCATGAAAGCTTGATTATGTTTAAAACCACTGCAAAATGAATAATCTAGCACTTCTTGAATTAACATTGCTTTTTGGAAAGCAATTTTCAAGGCAGAAGGACTACAACAGCATCCATTTGGTTTATTCCCATTTGCAATAGACACAATAACCTTTCAGATACAAATCATGGCCATACAGGCAAGCGAGAGGAAGCTCATCTGTTCTTCATCTAAAGAACCCACACATTCATTAGGAATTTCCTAAATGCATTTTTACTTTCAGCTCACAAACATAAAAACTGAAACTTGCCACAAGAATGTGTAAGTGGTCTTACACTCCCCAAGAAAATTTCTGTTTAAGTGGGAACATGTGAAGAGTCAAGTGAATAGTTTGATACTCTGTATGACCTGAGACACATGAAACAGACTGAGCTCCCTTTCACATCAACACAAACACAGGACAGGAGCCTTTGCACTGGAGAGTGTAATTTTTTTTGGCCATATATTTCACAAGTTTTCAAAAGGTTTTGTATTTAGCCTCCAGCAAGATAAGATTTATTTGAACTACAGCTGCTTTCAAGATATGACCAAACCACTTTCTACCAATGTAATTTTCAGAAGGACATAGCAGTGTCACACACATTCACAGCACCACCAAAGTTCTTGATGATTGTTTACAGAGACAGAACTTGAAAACCTCTTATTTTAGTAGCATTAGTCAACAAATGCTTTCACTGCCTTAACAAAGGAAAACCATTGAGTTTAACTGTTCTGATAGAACCACACTCACCAGAATGCAGAACAGTGAGATAATGACTTGTGTTTATTATTGATAAATTATGTTGTCCCTTGGCTCTTTACATTGAATGCTCAATGCTTATTTGGTTTGTTGTTTTTTTTAAACTAGAGAAGAGTAATCTTAGCAGAAAATCTCTTCTTTAGCAGACAATAAAATCTGCCACAAAGCTGAAAAATAGCTGAGAACAGTTTTTCACACATGAAAAAAAGTTTCTTCTCTGAAGAGAGTGAATACAAAAGTGACAGCATAAAGCTACATGTTTATTTTCTCACAGAGCCTCTGGATTAAGCGTGTTCAGTTTAAAACCACCTGGTTTTATCTTGCCTGGCACCGAAGGCTTATCTAAAATCTTCAGATTAATCCATGCTCTTTTCTGCTAAAACAGTAGCAAAAAAAATCTCGTAAGTACATTGTACACATGGAAATAATTCTGCTGAAATTGACTCTTTGTCAATGACAGAAATAACAAACCTGTACAGTTATCAGTCAGGACATTATTTGCTGGTTCTACAGAACAGAAATTACCCATGATGATGGCTTCTAGAAAGGAGGAAAGTTCATACACAAAACTGAAAGCAAGTCTGCAAAGTAGGGTAACTCCTACTTTGTAAATCAGACCCAAAACTTTAAAATTGTGCTGCTGTTTCAAATATCCATGTTGAAATCAAGCTGTTATAAAGATCAGAAATTCAAGAGTTAAATTCATTTTGCTCCCTTTAAGCAAAAAATACATATTCTTCAAAGTGCTTACATTTCCTCATTTTTATTGGAATATGAAAATAATAAAACCAAGCAAGCCTAAACTTTTTAGAATATTGTGAAAATATTCCTTTGTTTTTTAAAAATCACAATCAGTTGGAAAATAATGTCACATTAAAAGTGATGCAGCAGTAATTCAAGTATTTCTCATTTACTGCAAATTGGTTCAAAAGTACTCCACCTACTCAAGGCCCTTGAAAGTAACACACCAAGCACTGGCATCTGCTCCTCAGAACTGGCTATTTTAATCTGCAGACCTGCATCACATTACCAATATAGATATAACCAGGATGGAGGAAAATTCTGCCCAGCACAAAGCATTCCTAGTAATTTGTAGGGAGTTCACATCCTCTGCACCACTACAAGAGCTTTCAGATTGGCCTTATAGGTTTTACCTGAATTACCAAAGAGCAAATGGAACATGAGCAAATCTGTTTGCAAAACAATCTGGTCCTGAGAGCATCTACACCATACACTCAATGGATGAGTGACTATTCAGACAGGCTCTAGTTTGGCCCAGAGACTTCATTCCTCCCAGCAGTCAGATCCCACTTATTGTGTTCTTACAGTTCATCCTGTGGCTTCATTTTACCCCCCCAGGAGTCGAGTCTGTGTGCTCTGAGCATGCTCTCCAGTGAGAGCTCACACATGACCAGACCTAGAACACTGATATGGACACATCCACAGACCTCCAAAAATAACAAATGTGACAGGACTGAAGCTTCAAAACAGCATAAGCAAGAACTTCTGAAGGAATTACCAAAGTAGTGCCCTTAAAAACAGATTGTAGCCTCTGTTTATGGGGTAGACAACAGGGATTCTGTGACTTTGCCAGAGATGGAAGACAAAGCTTTAGAACATTTTGATCTTAAAACATTGCCTGCATGTAAGCTAGGATGCTCTGAATGTACAAATACTCCTCAGTTATAAATTCCCTAGGTTTGCCACATTTGCATAACACTCCTTTAAAGCAATGTGGTTTCTCCCAAAGAGATGAGGTAATGACCACACCACCTGCTTTTAGAAGAATAGCTTTCTCTAAATACACCACTAAAATCATTACACTCCTGTAGGTTGCATGTTTTCAGCCGGTTCACACCTAGCAGAGCCCCATATTCTGTTCTGCCCATGGATCCCAGAAGGAGTGAGCAGAAAAAGGAATTGTGAAAGAATAGCTAATTAAACATAATTCACAACTCCTTCCTTTAGTAAGTCACAACATACAACTAAAATGAAGGTACAATAAGTTCAGCAGCTGCAAATAACTATATTACTTGCCTTAGAAATTCCCACTTCCACCAAGGTACTTAGTTCTGTCCAAGTTTCTCAGTAGACTTTACCTGTTCCTCACAGCTAGCTCTCATGAGTTCCTGGGCAGTATTTGCTGTTTTTTACAGGAAATGCTCCTACATTTCCAGCATAAAAAATTTGTGGAAAGAACAACTAGCATCCAGGAGAAATATTTCATTCCTAATAGACTGAGACATACACCTGTCTTTCTGCTACAGACAAAACCAAAAAACCAACAAAATAACCCACAACAAACTAAATAAAAACTGTATGCTGACAACAGTAAGAGACTTACTCAAAATAATATTTTTATTCTGCAGTCTGGCTGCCTACAGAAAAATAAAGGCTTCAGAATACAGGTCACTTGTAATAATATGAGATTAATAAAAATTATGCTATTTCTTCTCTGTAGACTGGACATCTCCTGCTTCTTATCATAATTATCGTTGCTTTCTTCCACTACTCCTTCCTGCAACACAGGAAGTTTTTTAATTAAATTGCTCTTAAGGCTAAGGCAACAGAAAATATAGCTCAGAAGCAATAAAAGCTGATATGTCTCATGAAGCAAATAATGTTGCCATCCATGGGTCTGCTATTCTCTAGTGCACTGGAGATAAAAAATCTCAAGGCTATGCTTAGCCCTAAATCCTCAGGAAGTTACAAACAGTTATTTTACCATTCAAAGAATTAAAAATTAACACTGTCATCTTTCTAACTGTTCCTCTGTCCAGATATCTGATTTGCTATGATTCCATCAGGATATGGAAACAACATTTTCACCTGGAAATGCCCTGTTCCAAAGCCCTGCTGGACCACAAACTCCATAAAGCACAGAGGATGCACCCAAGGCTTCTCAGTTCTTATGTTCTATGACATGTATGACCTCTTCTTGTGCACCAGTGCCACAGGTTTTAACTGGCATCTATTAACAACCTCATGGGTTTTCTGGGTTGGATGTTTTTGGGATTTTGTCTGTCACACAATATTGTCAGGATGTACAAACCAAGAATGCTAATAAAATTAATAACGATCCATTACGTAAACAAGACAAATTGCAATCCTCACACATTTTATGAAGGTGAGAAGCAAGCCTGTGCAGGTGACCTTGATATTTTTTTACCAACACTGTGTACCAGCAACACACATCCCTAGCAGGCTTCCTGAGACACACAGTTCCAGACAGTTGACTTCCTTCCACAGACTGCTCACATTTCAAAGCCCTGACAAACTTGCAAAGGAAAGGAAAGATGTGCCTGAGGTGTTAGCAAATCCAAAAGGACGTCAGAAAAACCCCAGGGATGGTAGTTAATAAAGAATACAGCAGTAGACAGTAAGAGATATTGTCTCAAAGAATCAGTTAGTGTAATTCTTTAGCAAGCATATCTAACTGAAGGTTCCACTATTTGTAACTAAAACTGCAGCTGCATCTTATGATTCCTAACGGAGGAGTTAACAATGATCAGCCAAACATAACAGCACTACTTTCTCAAATGTATCATCCCATTGAGCTGCTTTTTTTTTTGTGACTATCACAGTGGCAAAAAACCTACCATGACTTACTAGCCAGACTGTGAAAAGGCAAAAGATTATCAAGTCACTTGTAGCATTTTTGAAGTGATACATTTCCTGGTCTTCTAAATTACTTCAAATTGAAGCAAGGAACATCAAAGTAACTGCCCGAGTGTGTGGATGCATCATCTTTCAGGAATGATAAAAGACCTTCAACAGCCATGTAGAGAAATCAGTTGTATTTGTTCCCTAGGCCTGACTATTTGATAATCTGCATTAGGGGTCTGAAAAGTCACCCAAAATTTTTTTTTTCTCTGTGGAAATTTACCAGGGCAATTCCCAAACCAGCAATACAAACTCCTCCAAAAGAAGCCTGAAAGTGAATGTTTAGAGATACAGAACATTGTCTGAACCAGCAGCAAACATTCATTTGTTATACACAGAATAACAAATTGTCTACAAAAAACTAATCATCATGGCTGTGAGCCCACGGACTTGAAATCTGCTTTTAGAACAACCCTCTGCAGAGAAGGACCTGGTCACACCAAAACAGTGCTTCCTCCCAGAAAGTTGTAGGCTGAGCTCTCAGGCTGCGTGTGTTACCCTGGACTACTCAATCAAGCAACCCCTACTATGGCTTCTCATGTTCTCAGTGTTACCTAGAGCCCACAGAGAACACTTAGAAGTACAATGGACGTTCTGTGACAATCTACCTGATAACCACAGAGTTAGAGTTCCAATTATACCTACAGCAGGTGGACAGGAAAGCCACCCTTCGAGTCCTAGACATGAAATTATCATTGCCAAGTCAAAAAAACAAAAGTGCTACAGGTTGTCCCAGCTCAGTGAACACTGTATCACACAACAGGAGCAGTAAGGTCATTTTATCTCAGGGAGTTTCGCTTTGCTGTCACCGTCACACTGCTGGCAAACTAAAGGTCCTTGCCCCAAGCCACAGCTATCACTCTATTCCTACTGGCTATCCACAGGCAATAAGGGAAAATATGAAAAGCAGACAGAACAGAGGAAAGGGGAAAGGGAAAAAAGCCTTCAGCTGAAATGGAGAAGAGAAAAACACAATTGCTAACAAGTCATCTTTATTATCATCTCCACTTCCACAATGATTCTGTCTAGGGACATGCCAGGACAACCTGCTGCATGTGAGGAACAGCCAGGGATACAGGTAAGTAGAAGTTTTTGAAAGTTAACACCTTTATGCATCATCAACAGGTTGTTAAACCTATTCTGAACAATGTCACAAAAGAATACAGAAAAGGCTCCTACATTCATCTTTCTCAGTCAACAACATAGACAAGTATATAACATATTTCTCATTTTCCATAAAAGAAAAGTTGGGTTTGAGTTCATATCAATATTCTCCTAATATATCTGTTTCCTTTTTTAAAGAACGCAAAAAAGCATGTATGTCATGCATGAACCTTGAAAACATTCTACATTAAAGATGTTTTTAAGCCAGAAGAATTGATCTGCTCTGCACGTGGGATATGGATGAAAAGAGGAAGAAACTCTCAGTAAAAAGGAAAGGTAGCACAAGATCTTCCAGCAACACACTTCTACACAAAAGCACAATGATTGTCAAGTAACTGTACATAAAAAGGAGACAGAAGAACACACAGCAAGCACATGCTAAGATTTCTAACACCAGACTAATTTTAAAAACCTGAGTAATCTTATGATTTAATTTACTATTTTATTAATACTTTGCTCTGCTAGAGAGAACTCTGGTCTCCAGCTAAGCCTGGTAATTTCATTAAATTCCTGGGATCAAGATGTGGGTAGCAGGATAAACATCTTTTTGCAAGCTTCTAAATAATTTCATTAAGTGACTTCACAAAGCCAGTTTTGCTTTTACAGTCATTAACCACAGCTCCCATCAGCCTGTGGCTTGCTACTGACCCAACACTGGCAGGAGCCATGAACATCAGGCACACTGAGCAGAAACATTTCCTTCAACCTGGGTACGTACAGAACCAACACACTACAAACCAGCATATGGTTTGTATTCTAAAGGGAATAGGAGGTGCAAATACTTTCTCATATTCAAGCAATTATGGATCTACAGGAGAGAGAAATAACCTTGTCACTACTTATACATTCAGTGATCTACCAGAACAGCCTAATTTTGAGACCTATCCTTCCACAATTAAAAGGCTAGTACTCTGTTCTTGATGTTCTTAACTGGATCAAAGACACTTAGGCTCATCTCCCTCATATGAAAAATTATTTTCTTTTACCCCTTGAGAGAATGTGAAGAAACAGCCACTGTCTCAGGAATCTGCAATGGGAACAAGCTGCCAAGCATTCCAGCACACAGATTTCAAGGTCTTGCCAATGACTGCTGCCAGTGCAGAGAATTAACCAGTACCTGCTTATCTAAACCTCAAATTTCCTTCTGCTCATTGTGAGGTTGACTCTGATTAATTACCTTAAAAATTTCTTAAAACAAAGATACATGAATATAAAAAGTATCTTCCTAATATGATGCTATGGAAGATAAACTGTTTAAGGTATGGGATGATGCCTTAAATAAGCTCTGAATTCTTCAAAGTTTTATGGAAATTATGGTGCCTTATTCTTTAAACAAGCTTTCACTTGTATGGTCACTTGACTTGATTTCAAAAAGAATGCAAGAAAATAGAACCTTTCCTTGCATTTGATTACAGAACTTTCTGTGAGTTTAATATTTAGCCTGATCTATTTTATAATTTTTTTCAACAAGCTAGACTGTTACAAACACTAGGAAATTATTTTCTGAAACATTTGAAAGGCTCTTACCAAATTTTTGCAGCCTTATATTGACAGGGCATTTGGTGTCAAAAACTGCTGAGAAGTACCAATGCCAAGACTACTCTGTTTTAGGATGTGCATTTCTAATGACTAAAAACTACAGTACATCACATAAATACACCAAAAAAATAGATTCAAAATTTCTACTTTAATATCAAATGACTCAGTTATTTACTTCCAAGAATTGAGGGGGAAGTAGTGTGAAGGCAGTGAATATCTATGCTTGATTTTGGCACCAAATAAAGAGGGGAAGGATAGCTCCATTATTTTTCTCTCATGCCATTTAAACCTACATGTAGTTATTTCTTTAACTGTATTTTACAGAAGCAGATTAAAGATTGTTAATCTTTCACAGAAGCATTTTTCAGCTGTGAGTGATGATCTATTTAGTGTTTGTTAAATTCACTAACTATCTCAAAAGGCTTTTAGAAAAGGCTGTATAATCAACTAACTTCAAAAAGCTCTTCAGGGTTCATCGTGTTTCAAGAATTGCCCTATTTTATCTTAGTTCTTGATACTTACAGGTAAGGACAATAGGAGGAAACAGCTTATTCTAATGCTCAGACAGATAATTTACAAGGTAGAATTATTTTTTAAAAAGTAAACTCTTAGTTTAGGAAAAAATGTACACCTGTCTCGTTCTGCTAACACAGGAAAATAAGGCCTTCTAGTCAACAGCCTTGCAATTCTCTGAGCCTTCCACCCACCCTACCACAGGCTGGAATCACACGTTTGGTGTCTCTGGTGAGCAACTAACATGCATGAAATCTAAGCGGGAAACATCTTCTCTGAAACACATAGCACGGAGAGAAAAGTAGAAAGCATGCACAGTAAGAAAAGCAGCCGATCTTGGAGCACAACAATAACCACCAGAAGAGTCATTGCACACAGAACACAGGAGGTGGGGGAAAAGGAACTATGGAGAAAGTTCTACAAGAAGTTATGCATATACCTGCTCACTCTGTCAAGGTAAGAAACAACGGCTGCCTAAGCTGAGTTGATGTAGTAGCACATTAAAATGTAAGCAAACAGATTCTGAACCTAAAATTCACACCTCATCACAACAAATAATTGCATATTATCTTGCAGAGGATCAAATTCAATAGAATGACTATTACAACATCAATGCTATTAGTGTAAATTTGTATTTCTTTTCAAGACTAGAATAAAATACAACAAAATTAAGAAAAATATCTAAATAATTAATCCAGAACGACTCTTCTACTCTGAAGGACTCAGGAAAAAAAAAAGTAATATTCTGCATAAGAGCATATTAAATAGTTTTAAGATTTTTCAAAAATTACACCATTTCCACCACATGCTCAGAACTAAATAACCAAAAATATTTTATCTAACTGTGCTGGTTTCTAACAAGCATGTTTGAAGTTGAAAACGCTCTGGTCCGTTAAAAGAGCTGAAGAGACATAATTGAAACCAGTAACGCATTAAATTAAATGGAGCAAACCTTCACCAATAACAGAGTCTGTTACCAGTGCCCTCAGAAATGCCTAATTCTTCATAAATGTCAAGCCCCATTTCACTGCTTATGAGAAAAGCTCTCATAAAGCAGTATTATCCTAACGTGTCCATGTGTGCACTGCACCCACACAGAGATGCAGCCACTCATGGTCAGCGGCACTAAATGAGACCACCTGAATCGGACCATCAACTTTTTTTTTTTTTTTTTTAATTTGTGGTGGCAGGACACAATGGAAAGTGAACAAGGATATCACAAAGGAATCAGGAGGGCCCCGTTTTGGTTCACAACAAACAAGCTTTTCCCTCAGACCAGCGGCCTCCCCTGGGGCGAGCCCCAGCCTCTCAGGGCAGGGCTCTCCCGTGCTCCAAAGCCACGGCCTTTCCAGCCCTCCCGGCGCACTCGCGCTCTCCTCGGCAGAACTCTTCCATGCCGTGCGTGTACCTTAAATCCCACTCCTGCTGTGCTCGTCTCGTTTGGTCACCTGCAGCACCACACGGCTCGCGGCCGAATTTGCAACCGCGCCGGACCCTGAGCGGCCGCCGCGTCTCAAGGTGAGCCTATGCCAGCGCCGACAGAACGGGCACCAGCGGCTGTGGCAACGCCAGAGGCTCATCTGTCATCCCAACCTTCACCCGACCCCCTTGATAAAACCCCATCCACCGTGGCCAGCCCTTCCAAAGGGGACGTGGAAGCGCCACCGCGATGCTGCGGGGCTGGGGGACCGGCCCGGGCGGGGGAAGCGCCGTAGCCGCGCTGAACACTGCGCCGATCGCGGAGCTCACCTGCCCGCCTCACCGCGGACACAGCGCCGGGGCCCGCAGTCGCCGCCCGCGTCCCACCTGTGGGGCGGCCGCGCATCCCTGAGGCGCCGGCGGCGGTCCCTCCCGCCCCCTCCCGCGTCCCCCGACTCACCGAGAAGCCGGCCCAGAACGGGCAGGAGTGGCGGACGCGGGCCGAGGTGGTGAGCGCCAGGGCGGCGAAGCTGACGGCCACGATGAGGCAGCCGAGCACCATCTGCGTGACCCCCAGGGCCAGCATGGCCCGCGAGCGGGCGCGCTGCTCGCGCAGGCGGGACAGGCTGCGGGACAGCGCGGTGGGGCTGAGGGAGCGCGCCCCGCCGGGGGCCCGCGCGGCCGCGCCG